>JAJJWW010017844.1:0-18395 GCA_023531295.1 Papaver armeniacum
TCTTTGCGAACTTTCGTACTTATAGTTGTCCGCTCATGGCCGAGGTTTCGATCCGGAGCGTTTCTTTCACAAAGTGACGAATTTGTGTGTGTTTAGGTTTCGAGAATATTCCCTTGGAATCTTACCGTAAATGGTTGTATTCATTGTCTTTGCGAACTTTCGGACTTATAGTAGTCCACCGACCGACTGTGTTTCGATCTCTGGGCCGGTTTGTTTCTCAAGTAGACAAATTTGTGTGTGTTTAATGTTTCGAGAATATTCCCATGGAATCTTACCCGTAAACGGGTGGATTCATCGTCTTTGCAACTTTCGACTTATATTAGTCCGCCATGGCCAAGTTTGATCCCTAAGTGGTTCTTTTTTTTTCTAAGTTGACGAATTTGTGTGTGTTTAAGGTTTCGAGAATATTCCCATGGAATCTTACCCGTAAATGGTTGGATTCATCGTCGACTTATAGAGTCCACTCCCGACTGTGTTTCGATCTCTGAACCAAGGTACGTATACAATATGCCGAATATCGTTTGTTTAAGGTTTCGTAGAATATTCCAAAGGAATCTTACCCGTAAATGGATGGATTTCATCGCTCTTATGAAATTTTGTACTTATGTAGTCCACTTGTGACCCGCCGTGTTTCGATCTCTGAGCTGCTGTATGCATACAATATGTAATAGGGTTTGTTTAATGTTTCTTTAGAATATACCGAAGGAATCTTACTTGTAAATGGATGGATTCATTGTTCTTACCAAGTTTCCGAATTATAGTAGTCCACTCCCGCTGAGTTTCGATCTCGGAGCCAAGGTACGCATATAATATGCCGTAATAGGGTTTGTTTAAGGTTTGGGAATATCCGAAGGAATCTTACTTGTAAATAGATGGATTCATCGTTCTTACCAAGTTTTCGAATTATAGTCCACTCCCGACCTGTGTTTCGATCTCGAGCCAAGGTACGCATACAATATGCCGTAACGTGGTTTGTTTTAGGTTTCGGGGAATATTCCAAAGGAATCTTACCTCGTAAAATGGATGGATTCATCATTCTTACCAAGTTTCGACTTATAGTAGTCCACTCCCACCGGGTTTCGATCTCGGGGAGCCATGGTATGCATACAATATGCCGAGAATAGGGTTTGTTTAAGGTTTCGGGAATATACGAAGGAATCTTACTTGTAAATGGATGGATTCATCGTTCTTACCAAGTTTTCGAATTATAGTAGTCCACTCCCACAGTGTTTCGATCTCGGAGCCAAGGTACGCATACAATATGCAAGAACAGGGTTTGTTTTTAGGTTTCTGTGGAATATTCCAAAGGAATCTTACCGTAAATGGATGGATTCATCATTCTTACCAAGTTTCGACTTATAATAGTCCACTCCCGACCAGGTTTCGATCTCGGAGCCATGGTATGCATACAATATGCCGTATCAGGGTTTGTTTAAGGTTTCGTAGAATACTCCGAAGGAATCTTAATTGTAAATGGATGGATTCATCGTTCTTACCAAGTTTTCGAATTATAGTAGTCCACTCCCGACTGTGTTTCGATCTCGGAGCCAAGGTACGCATACAATATGCCGAATGTGGTTTGTTTTAGGTTTCGGGAATATTCCAAAGGAATCTTACACAGCCAAATGGATGGATTCATCATTCTTACCAAGTTTCGACTTATAATAGTCCACTCCCACTGTGTTTCGATCTCTTGAGCCATGGTATGCATACAATATGCCGTAATAGGGTTTGTTTAAGGTTTCAGAGAATACTCCTAAGGAATCTTAATTGTAAATGGATGGATTCATCGTTCTTACCAAGTTTTCGAATTATAGTAGTCCACTCCCCACAGGTTTAGATCTTGAGCCAAGGTACGCATACAATATGCCGTAATCAGGGTTTGTTTAAGGTTTCAGAGAATATTCCAAAGGAATCTTACCTGTAAATGGATGGATTTCATCGTTCTTATGAAATTTCGTACTTATAATAGTCCACCGATGGCCGTGTTTCGATCTCTGAGCCAATGTACGCATACAATATGCCGTAATAGGGTTTGTTTAAGGTTTCTAGAATACTCCGAAGGAATCTACTTGTAAATGGATGGATTCATGTTCTACCAAGTTACCAAATTATAGTAGTCCACTCCCGACCAGGTTTCGATCTCGTAGCCAAGGTACGCATACAATATGCCGAATAGGGTTTTGTTTAAGGTTTCTAGAATATTCCAAAGGAATCTACCCGTAAATGGATGGATTTCATCGTTCTTACCAAGTTTCCGACTTAGAGTAGTCCACTCCCAACCGTGTTTCGATCTCGGAGCCATGGTATGCATACAATATGCCGTATCAGTGGTTTGTTTAAGGTTTCGTAGAATGCTCCGAAGGAATCTTAATTGTAAATGGATGGATTCATCGTTCTTACCAAGTTTCGAATTATAGTAGTCCACTCCACCGTGTTTCGATCTCGGAGCCGTGGTTTGCATACAATATGACGTAAGAGAGTTTGTTTAATGTTTCGGGAATATTCTAAAGGAATCTTCCAGGTAAATGGATGGATTCATCGTTCTTACGAAGTTTCCACTTATGTAGTCCACTCACCGAGGTTTCGATCTAGGAGCCAAGGTTTGCATACAATATGCCCGAAGCTTCTTGGTTCACGGTCAGTATCTCTGTTATACCACATTTGAAGTTCGAATCAACACTGAGCTTCATATTTATCGATTTCAATGATGTAGCCTTCTAAGTTTGAAGTTAGAACCCTCACAAAGCTTCTTGGTTCACAGTTTGCATGCTGTTATACCACATTTGAAGTTCGAATCAACACTGAGCTTCATATTTATCGATTTCGATGATATATCCCGCTAAGTTTGAAGTCCTAACCCTTAGGAGGTTCTTGGTTCATAGTTTATTTGTCGTTATACCACATTTGAAGTAGGAATCAACACCGAGCTTCATATTTATCGATTTCGATGATATATCCCGCTAAGTTTGAAGTTTGAACCCTCCTGCAGCTTCTTGGTTCATAGTTTGTTTGTCGTTATACCACATTTGAAGTTGGAATCGACACCGAGCATCATATTTATCGATTTCGATGATGTATCTTGATAATTTTGAAGTCCAAACCCTCGAAGCTTCTTGGTTCATAGTTTGTTTGTTATTATACCGAATTCGAAGTTTGAATCGACACTCGAGCTTCATATTTATCGATTTTGATGATGTATCATGCTAAATTTGAAGTCAAAACCTTCCCCGAGCTTCATATTTATCGATTTCGATGATGTATCATATATTAAAGCTACTTCCATGACCTGTATGACTAGTGAAATTACTTCATGACCTATGTGACCAACAAAATTCAAACCGAAACACAAAGAGAAAGCACAAAAACACAAAGAGAAAGCACAAAGAAAACACACTTTCCTTGATCCGTATGATAGTCTTTAATCAAATCTCTACCGTTTATAAATTTGCTTAATCCGTATGACCATCTTAAATGAAATCTCTACCGTCCAAATTTTTTTATATAAAAATACCAAAAATAAATTTCTCTCACTAACTTCTCTTTTCTTCATTTTACTCTCTCAATCTTCCGCCTCCTCCGAAGAAAACCCAAGCTCAAAAAAATCCTCTCAATTCTTCTTCAACTACAGACGGCCATGGCTTCAAAAAATGAAGGAGCTGCAAACCATTTTCTCATCTCGAATGAAGAAAACTCATTTCTCCGTGTTGAATCGCACAACTTCTTCGAACCCTAATAGTCGATTCGATCTCAGCGTTTAACCCCAACTTCAATCACCGGATGTTAACTCTAAATACATCGTAATTATCTTTCGATTACCAAGAATCGCACCATCAGGTTTCTATGGAAGAAACCCTAAATTCCTTTATACTTCTCAAATTCAACCACCAATAGATTTATCTCTTGTTTCGAGTTCACACAATCAATTCAAAATCAAAACCCACTCAATCTCTTATCCTAGGTTCGGCGAATCTTTTCTTCTTCGTCGATTTCTTGGTTTCAAAACCATTTATAAATCGTTGTTTCTGAGTTAGGGTTTGATTGAATTGAATTTGGATATAATGGATTTGAAGGTGATGAATAGATCTCGAGATATGGAGATGAGTTTGGTGATTGGATGGCCGTATCAATGTGTTTGAGTTGAGAAATAGAAGGATTTGTTCAAGCCGTAGTTTCGGTGTGGTTGAGTTGAAAATGGAAGGATTTTTTTTTATTTCAATCAAGCTGGTTGTGATTTGTATTCTGTAGTCGGGTTAAAGACGATTCATTACTAGCTTACAAATCATCAAACAAATGGTTGATGTTCAATTCGACCGTCAAAATGGAAGGTAGACACGATTCTATGCTTGATCTCAGTTATTCAATATATTTCCGAATCCTTTTCTTTCCTAATTTTTGTGGTTTTACTATGAAAAAGAAATTTGTTTGTGAGATGACTTTTCTAATTTTAATCATTTTGGTATGAATACGATGAACTTGGGATGCTAATTGGCTTTACCAAGCCACGGGGAAGAATACTATTTGGCATATGTTGTGAATAACGGTGCCTTTTGGGAGGAACTGGTTGGGATGTAGGTGAATTCTCATGGATAACAAATATGATGGTATGCAAATTCTTCTCACAAAGTTATATTGCTACAATTTTTGATATTTTGCTCTCGAAAAAAGATTTGTAAGGGAGTATATTCTTAATTGGATTTAATTGTGGCTAAGAATACGTAAAATGAATGAAGGTTCTATTAAGGAAAGGGTGGAAAATACACTTCTACATTACAACAATATCAAGCTAAAGCGCAATATTTTGCTTGTGCACACATGCAAAAGAACAAGTGGCCTAACGATGCTTAGGACTCGGTATATTGTCCATAGTAATGTTGATGTTGAGTAAATTAGGATATTCATGTTGGATTCTTGACTGAATCTTTCATATTTCGCTTTTAATTCCTTTATTTATGCCTTGTCCAAGGAACTCGATTTTCGAGGCAATCATGCAAAGTGTAACTCGATTTTGAAACCGAGTATGGGAGTCTATATCTCGACCACTCGTGATTTAATTGGACGAATGCTCACAAGGTATGTCGACGCTAGGTTAACTGGGCACAATTTTAAGTAAGCCCTCAATATTCTTTGCGCCGCTTTTCCGTTTCATACTTCTATTCTTTTTCTACTTGATTTTGTTAACCGTCCATTGTTCTTTGTTTCAGGACACCCATGGATTCTATTCTATACGGGCGCGCGGACTTTTGAAGACACTATCAATCAAATCAAAATTAAGAGATGGTAAACCCTCTAATGGAGTCATTGAACCACAAGATTCATTAGAGAGAGCTAGGCTTACAATCAATGCTCGTGTCTCAATAGTGACTCAAATACCCGTAATCAATGCTTCATTCACTAGAGTATCATCAATAATAAACCACTTGCTTGTGTGTTTCATAATTTACATGTAATAGCCTAAGAAATTAAATATTTGATGGTGTGTCAGCAAAAAGAATGGAAGACACACTTGTTCGCATATTAACTCCCAAACGCTCTATTGTTGTATTGAGGGGTGTACATGCTTCCAAGGAGCAAGGTGGGATATGTAATCACTTATGTTCTTCGTAAATGGAATCGTGAAGTCTACCAATATTGTGTTGCTACCGAGGAAGGTATGAAGATTTTGGGTCTTGAAGTTTGAAGTTTGAACATGTAAGGAAAACAAGGTAATTGTTATAATGATGATGATTGAATATATGATTATATGAGCTTCATTTTTCAAGATTCTATTACATCGATTAGAGTCTTTGATTCACATGTTTGGTTTGCCAGATGTGGTTTGTGGTTGTGCTGAGTTTGGAAATGCAAAAAACAAAGAAAAAGAGATGATTGAGCTCATGAGTGCGGTGCGTTCTAGTTGTGGCTGAGATGATATTGCGGGTGGATGCTTAGATGTATGCTTTTAGGTCACGAGGAGGTGGAGATGTGAAGCCGGGGTGATATTTAGATGGAGATCATTTGTTGGAATTCCTCCATGTAATGAAATTAGAAAGCTCATTTGGACGGCATCACAAGAAGGTATAAGCAAGAATCAATTTACTCGTCGCCTGTCTGGGAAAGAGATCTTTTTGTCTCATTCGGATCATTTTACTTACTTTTTTTTTGACCATCTTGAATGAGGTTCTCTTCTTAAACACTCTTTTCCGGTTTGCGGTGATTACATCAAAGTTACATGGGTTTTTCCCGACACTCTCAAGGCCGCCAACATTAGGCGCAGATTCTCGTGAGGTGGTAAACACATTGGACCAAGAAGCAAAGCGACACTTAGCGTATGGAAGGGAAGCTTTATAGAAACAAGCGTAGTTTCTTTTTCAATTCAAATTTTCCTGAAGAGAAAGAAGGAGATGGACTGATGATCCAATATGCATCCGCAATATTCTTGTTCAATTACTCGATCGAAAATGCATGGAATATATGAAGTCAAGCAATGGGAAATGAATATCAAACCATATGGATGGAGTGGGAAGGTGGTCAAGCGAACTCAATTCCCACGCATGTATCTCAATGTACCGTTTAGAATTTATTCTTTTCTTTGGTTATTAATGTGCAATGGATTTCTTCTTTATTCTTGTGAAATTAGGTTACATGTAGAAAAGTTTGGGTATTCAATTAACCCTATAGTTGTGTTTTAAACTTTTAATGGTTTTATGTATGTCTTTGCGTGGCTGCGTGTTGTGTTGGTGCAATCGGTGTGTCCAAGGGCTAGTAAGGGTTTTACTAAAAAGGAGTGTTATTAGATTATGATTTTTGGTGTTGAAGTTTCGTAACCGATCTTCTCGTAGTAACAAACAATAATGAATATAATTGGAAATCTGATCTTCTTTTCAAATACATGGTTATTAAAGTTTTATAGATTTAATTTTGTATTTAAATTTTCGAAATTTAATTTTTTTTCAAATCGAATATGTACCACAATTCGTAATTAGAGTTGTCAAAGAAATGACATGCAACTCTTCCCATAGTTGTCAAACAAGTGACATCCAATTCAAACCATTGTTGTCAAAGAAATGACTTGCAACTCAAACCATTGTTGTGAAAGAAGTGACATACAACTCAAACCATTGTTGTCAAAGAATAGACATACAACTTTAACTATAGTTATCAAAGAAATTTACGCAACCCCAACAAGTGTAGTGTAGGAGTTATTTTCGCAACCTGTAAGAGTTGTGTTAGGGCATTAAGAGAAAATTTCAAAAGAGATTCACAACGGAAGCAAGTGTTGTACAAAAACCGAACCACAACCACGTTTACGACTCTTGTCAAGAGTTGCAAAGAATTGAAGACTTTCTACAACCCCCTTGTGCAACCTATAGATAAACGTCGTCTTATATCGTACGACAACTGTTTTCCGGGGTAGTTAATCGATGTTTTTCCCGTAGTGATGGTTCGTGACGGCATCTCAGATATGTTCTTTAAGGCGGGTGTTGCAGCAAGAAAAGAAGTCTCGCTAGGATTTCTGTCCAATGACGCAAAGAGCCTTAAACCAGCCGATATCCTCGTATACAATTGGGATAGATGGTAAAGATGTTTTTGATGTCATAGGTGTTTCGCTATTCACAACTGCCAAAAGCACACGTAGTTTCACTCGGCCGTGCTATTAACGCTTTGTAAGTCGCAAATGCAGTAAGTATTTGTCCAAATGTGAAGCACTAGGTTATGGTTTTAATGTATTAGCTTTTTCAACCTTAGGAGAATTTGAGTGAGGATATGGTTTTACTCCTCAAGAGGTTGAGAAACTGTCTAAATGGTAATGATGCTAATACCAAAATAGGTGGTTCACTTTTTCATAGACTAGGTATCATTATTCAGAAAGGAGTGGGGGCCCAGCTGGTTGCTAGGTTGCCCACCAACTCTTGTAACTTTGATTTTTCCTCTAATGAATAAAGGTTTTATTAAAAATAAAATAAAAAATAATAAAAAATAATAATAATAATAATAATAATAAAAGAACGAGCCTAGCTCATCCGGTCATCCCCGTTCCCAAAGTTTAATGCGCCCAGGAGGTCTAGGGTTCGAGTCCCCAATGGCGTAATATTGCAGAATTAACATGGAAGGTAGTGTTAGTTTGCCCCCTGTGACACAATCTCCCCGCCGTTTCGCTCCCTTTGGCTAGGTTACCCATGAGGCTCGCTGGTAGGTTAGCACAGCAACCTGTTCAATTAATATAGTAGTATGTCGTTGGAGCTTAGCTTTTTAGGCTTCCAACTAGTTAATGTAATAATCTTTATCCAATAACAATAATGAATAAATAAATTTTTCGATAATAATAATAATAATAAATCGTTACCAATTAAAAACAAAACAATCATGTTTTTCATGGAGATGCTAGCTTTCCCTGTCAGGATCAAAATAAAATGAGTAATGCTACGTTGACACAAGAAAATACCGGGGTTGAATCCCGTATGAGAGAGCCCCTGGACCCGCTGGAGCTGACAACACTAGCCCAGGCTAAGACGAAGCCAAAAATTACAGAAACAACTAAAATCAAATAAAAGTTACATCCCGGTTACTATGAACTGTGTTGTCAAACCTTCTTCCTGCAGCACTGGCCCGGGCTAAGACCAAGCTTCGGACGTTTAAACCCTTTTATATTTCAATATGATGACACCCATTTAAACCCTCTATCGGGGTATGATGATTTACGGCCTAACATAGGTTTCGGCATGCAAAGATTTACCTCTTGAAAAAGGCCTATTCGTTAGGATCGACATAAGGGTCAACTACATTTGCATTGCCGCATCCCTATTCCCTTCAAAATCTTGCGGGTAACATGAGATTTTATTTTTCCCTGGACGGAATATAAATTTAGAAATTTTAACCTTTCACATGCCGAGAATATCGCATTTTATCAAAAGGCAACTCGTCGGTTTTTCAAACGAAGAGGTTACATCTTGGATGGAGTAAAAGCATAAAGATCTTCCGAGTTGAGGTGTAAAAGTCAACCACAAACATTGCCGTATAACAGTTTAAATGAAATGTCCAATTATGTATTTTTAATTTAGAAAATTGACATGAAAACCTCCCAATATTAGAGCGACTCCGATAGTGTTTTATTTGTTGACTTGGAATGTAAGTTTTTATTTCCATTTTCATAATCTTAGGAGGTTGTTGTATCCTTTTTTTGGTCAATCAACAATTTCAATTTATTCAAATCAAAATGCGATTACATGATCGCTTACAAGAATAAAAAAAACATCAAAATACAAGATAATAAGAATCCTAATACAAATGAAGATATCAATTACAAGTACAGTAGAAACTCTATAAATTAATGCTGCCGGGACCATCAAAATTTATTAATTAAGCGAGATATTAATTAACCGATAAATTAATAAATTTATTAATAGATATGAATTAGGCGTTAAATTAATCCAAAAATAAATAAATATGTTAGATGCAATGAATCTTGCAATTTCAAAGCATGGACTATCGATGTCGTACAAATACACTTGCAACCGCTGCGTCATTGTAAACTTCGATCAATCGATAATGTAAGTTTAGACAATTTGGATGAACACATGCATAATGAAATCACTTAGGACTAGCAAAATTTGATCGAGAAGTTGGGTTGTCGCAATTCAATGAATGTCAAAGATGTCCTAAATTATCCTAAGAAAATGAAGCTACGCTTGTTAATCGATGAAGAAATAATCAGAACGTTATGGGAACCGATAAAGATCTGAAGAAGATGATGAAAGTTCTACAATAGTGCCCCCTTCATGAAACGAGGCTATTAAAAAGTAATCACATTGAATAATTTCTTGTTGAGCTATGAGAAAACAAAACCAAAAATTCTTACAATGATAAGAAAATTAGAGATGAAACTCAATGCAATATTGATTTTAGCAAAAAAATAGAAGACAATTAAATCATTTTTCAAATAGTCTTCGCAAACCATTAATGTATATATATATTGCATTATTAATTTATATTTCATATGGGACCTACATAGGTAATCAAAAAGTATTATCTTATAATTTTAGCGAATTATTAATTTGGAACGTTGTCCCACCCGGACCGGCCAAAATTATTATTTAAGAGAGTTTATTAAATAATCGAGTATTAATTAAAAGAGTTTCTACTGTACATCGCGAAGAGAAAGAGCCATATACTGTAAAGATACTCAATTTTTATAAATGTAAATGTAGTAGGGAAGGATGATGGTATAATCCGGAATCGATTCCGACCATTTAATCTGATTTTCTTCTTCTTCAATAAGAGATAATCCTATAAGAAAGGAGTTATTTTCCCAAAATCTTGTAAATCCAAACGAACCGGGATGCCCTGAATCCTTTGGAATATGGATTCTAAGAAATACCGTGTTAGATTGTCGATGTTCTTGATTCGAGAATAGCAAGTCATGAAACAACGATCAAGGTCTGAACAAATCGCCCTCAAAGTGAAAAGAAACCCGCCCCAAATGGCGAAGAAAATCGCCACGAATAGCTTAAGAAATATGTCAAATGGCATCAAAAAAAGAGGAAACTACTTTTATTCGATTAAAACTTAAAAAGAAAAAGTTAGAGCAAGTTCTTGTGGAATGAACAAACTCAAAGTTTATTCATTTTGCTCCCATTATGGACTCAACAAACATGAAAAACGGAGCACAAACCAACAGATTTGTTAGTTTGTTGAGTGAGTTGGAAGATCTCACGCGCGTTTGATGTACAACCGGCATTGGTAGGAAAAATGCGGGCGTTTGGAAGAAGAAACGCTAGAGTTGGAAGAAGAAACACTGGCGTGTGATGTTTGACCGCCCCTTAGTTTTCTCTCTCCAACATATTATATTTAGGGTTTATTTTTTATTATTTGTTTTATTAGTAAAATAATTAGTGAGACCCAGCTCTTATTAATTTATATCAATAAAATCACTAGTGGGACCCAATCCTTATTAGTTTATATTAACACTAGTAAGACCCTAAAATATCACATTTGTTCATTGTCTTGGTTTTCCATAGTGAAAAAACATGTTTGCTCGTCCACGTGGCTCAATATAATTTTTTTGTTCATTGTCATAAAAACTGCCCTTAGTAAATAAAGAATGACACGAGACATAGCTAGTGAACAATATAAAATAGCTATCAAAGTAAAAAAAACAATATAAAATTATACACACCTTTCCAACAGCCTTGCTATTCCAACAGCAACATTAGCAGGAGCTCCACTAATCTTTTCTTAAATGCCGGTGCTTCCGCAAGTGAAACTCCACCCGCAGTATGAACAAAATGAATCAACATCTCGCCAAAGCAAACCACATGCACATCTTCTTCTTCTTAACTTTTCACATAACGATTGACAATCGAAGAACTTTTAGCTACACAAACACATACAAAATCAAAAGCAAATATGTTTTTAACTCCAAAATTCCTTGGTTATGAATTTAAATCAATAATCTCTAAATTTCCAAACTTGGCTAAATAAGGGAATGTGTTTCAAAGACTCATGAGAACACAAATATCCCCAACATCAAATTAATGTGAGTATGCATTGAATTGACTACAAATTTGACTAAAATTCAAGAATTATAATAAACAAAGTTGCAGATTAGCTTAATGAATCTGAGACTGAATCTTCCAAAAATTCCACGAACCCCCAATTTGTAAAGCCTCAAGAACAAGAACCAAACGCCATTAAACTTAAAATCAATATAGCTTTAAAAACCCATTCTTCAAATACTCTCGGTAAACAAAACCCTTGCGGAATTTGAAGTTTGGGGTACCCACTGAATTTAGTACCCATTAAAATTAACTTTAACTAGCAGAATCCTCTAAGAAGCGTAATCTTGTTTTTTTTTCTTTTGATTTATTAAAAAAGAAAATTATATGTTTTTAGTTTACTCCAATAACTCAATACACTCTCTATCATTTCAAGTAAATTTCTATTTGCGGTGACTAGGACGAAAAAATGACGATTGAGTGATAAAGAGACATAATAAGATAGAAGTTTGAAGTAGCCCAAATAACTGGTTATAATGTAGACTGTTCGCGCTTATTTAAAAGGTTAAATGCATGATTATTTCATTAGAATTCCAGGGTTAAAAATGAGTGATAAGATTAATCACCCCAAAAAATAAAAATCAAATGATGAATTTTATTTAGTGGTCGGGTTTCAGCCATGTATTTTGTTCTATATCAAACAAAAAGCTGGCGTAGTGAATCAAATGATGTACTTAATCTACAAATTTATAATCGATCGTTCACTTGTTGTCTCACAAGACAATACGAGACATCTCCACTTATTAATAAGCCTATGGTTATACAAACACCCCATTATCTAAAGTATTACTGAAGTGAAATGAATGTGATTTTGGTTTATTGGAGGGTCTCAATTCTTAAAAACAAAACAAAGAAAACTACAACTTTGGTTTTAACGACGGTTTATCGCAATGGGCCTGTCGTGACCCGTATATGGGTTGTCATCGTGTTAAGGGCAATTAGTATGTTCTTTAGGCCTATTCCTATGCACATACCAAAAAAAAAAAAATTGTTTGGCATACCGGTGGCATGGCAAACCATTTGTGCCACTATGGGAAAATCACCGAGCGATCGAGTTTTTAGCGAGCGATATTGACAGATTCCAGCGATAAAGACTTTATCTCGGTTAATATCGCTCGCTATTAACTTCGTCGCCGACGTTATAATCAATATCGCCAACGTTCGAGTTTTCGGCGCCTATAAAGGTTATGGTGATTCTCGATAAGAATCAACCACCAAGTGAGTCTCAAACCGGATCGATAAATCGATATGTTGAACAACACTCTTGATCCGAAAAAATGCAATTGGATCTTTAGTCGGGGAGGAAATGGACAAGGTAATCGTAGTTTCAATGTAATATTTTAGTTGAAATGTAATCTTTTTTTTTTTTAATTAATGGAAAATTTTTAATATTGAATCAAACTAGTTTTACATTTCATTAAAAATTAAGATTGCAAATACAAACTTATAATTTGAATCCCTGCACATGAACATTATAGAGTTCATAACATTCGTCGTGACTAAACCATCTTCCGTTGTCTTCAGCGAATTTGGTCCGAGCTCTAAGTTTTAGTTCTTCATTTGACAACCTAGGATTATCCCCTTTTATCAACCACATAATTTGTTGATACTTTCTTACATTGTTATTGATGAAACAATAACGATTTTGAAGACACTGCTTGTTCTTCTTGGATTTACATGACTTAACGTCGTGAACCTTTGAAACACAAAGTGTCCCTTAAGTTAAAAGTCTCTAAATTGAAATTCTATCGCTTGCAAACCGAAACCCAACATCGAATTAGAGAAACATCTTCTTATGGAGTAAAATCCACTTCTGTTATGCGAACACCGGGCATATTGAAATGAATTTGAAGTTGGTTGGAATGGGGGAAGTTATGTATTTATAGAGGGGAAAATGGTAGCCGTTGGATGAAGATGTGATTAGTGTGGATCGGGACGACTGAAAGACAACACTCTTGACTAGCGTGGTGATTTAATGACCAGCGAGCGATGGACACTTTATCGCTCGCTAAACACTCTGCCGTGTATGCCTATATGTTATTCCTGGCATATTGGCATGGGAAAATTAGGCTAAGGCCCAACCCATGGATAACCCATAATATGAGGCCCTTAATTAAAAGAAGTTCAAATCTAGGCCCCGAATTATTAAAAGACATTCATACCCTTACATATATTGTCAAACCCCTAATTAAATAAAATTTAAAACTAAGCCCCTAATTAAATAAAATTTAAAACGAAGCCCAAAATTATTAAAAATACATGTATTAATTTAATATTCATTTACAATAATTTCTTAGCATGTGTAACTAGAAGTTACACACCCATCTATCTAGTGTAATTGAGAGTTACATATGCATCTATCTAGTGTAATTGAGAGGTACACATGCATCTGATTTGTGTATTCAGCGTCAACTCCAATTCCAGCGAGACCATTACCACATTTAAGCAATTAGCTTAAATGAAGTTTAAATCTTTGCATTTCCTTCTTGTCTTCTTCACTCCAAAATGCTTGCATATCTGCAGCGAAATAAACAACCATGGATTAGGTTGGATGAACAAAAAGCAAAAAAAAAAAAAAATATAGAACAATTGTAAGGCAAAATTATAGAACAAAGATCACAGAAAATACACATGATAACCTATCTTAGCATGTGTAACTAGGAGTTACACATGCATCCGTCATGCGTAATTGACAGTTACACATGCATATGACTTGGATACCTAGCATGTGGAACTTTTTGGTTGCAAGTTTGTTCATTTTAGCATGTGTAACTAGGAGTTACACATGCATTTGTCTAGTGTAAAGAGGAGTTACACATGCATATATCATGTGTAACTAAGAGTTACACCTACGTATGACTTGTGTACTACTTACCGACTTTACTTGTGATATTCATATGTTACAACTAAGAACCAATTAGTTCTTTTGCTAATTCTAATTTATTGCGTATCTAAGTATCAAACATGAAATAAATTTAGAACACACATTCAATACCCTGGAGCCCAACTACATAAAACTAAAGTACATCATAAAATAAATATATTTTCAAGATGATGATTCCTTAATAGGAATGTTCGTGCAAGTGTTGGACTTAAAGAATTTAAATAGTATCTAGCATTTGTGGGTAAGAAGTACCGACTTGTGTAAATAAGATTTACACATGAGTGTAATCGCAAGTTACACATGTATTAACTTGTGTAAATAAGATTTACACATGTATATAGCATGTGTAACTAGGAGTTACACTTATGCATGACTTATGTACTCGTGGGTTACACATGCATATTGCTTCTGTGCTAAGATGGTCAATAGATGTTGCATGGATGATCTTACGGAAAATGTGAATACTATCCAAAATAAATGTAAATGATATCGTCTTAAACATACTCACCAGTATTTTGATGCAATACCTTGCCTACGAGCTTTTCCCTAACTTCTAGATCTTTCCCGTCTCATGCGAGTACTAGTGCTCGCACAATAAAATCATTAATTCAAGTGCCCGCAAATGCAACCGCTTCTGAAACAAAATGGGTAAGAAAATGGAATAATTCAATAATTCAGTAATTGTAACAATCTTGTAATTGAGAAACAAAATTGAAAATTCACAATTCTATAATCAAAACTATCCAATCTCTTCTACAAAAACTAATCTCAACAATCCAATGAAAACAAAAACAACAAAACAGACCACAAATCATTTCAATTCAATCACTAAAACCGTAGTTACATATTCAATCAAGATGTGTAAGTAAAAGTTACACATCTAATTAGCATGTGTAACTATAAATTACACATCTATTTAGCTTGTGTAACTAGAAGCTACACAATACACATCCTGATGAACATAAAAAATAAACATCATTCTTAAGTCCAATTATTGCCTCATCTTTTCAAATAAATGAGCAATAACAGCATCAGCAGCTGATAATGATTACAGAGAACATACAATTGCTTGTGCGAACTGCAGTTACACATCCATATGGCTTGTGTAGTAAGAAGTTTCACATCCATATGGCTTGTGTAATCTGCAGTTTACACATCCATATGCGAACACATATAGATACCTAGAAATGTGGCAATCACAATCAAAAAGGTTAATGGAGTCATGTTTACCTGAAGCTCACTCGACAACACTATCCTCATCTGCTTAACCACTTTTGTGGTATCAATATCAGCACCACCACTCCCTGCAATCCACACATACACGTAAACAATGTATAGAGTCATTAATATCCTTATTTTTCTGAAACTTCATTTGGTCAATACTATCCTAGCAATTGAAAATAAAAACATAAACTTTATATCATATCCAATTAGCATGTGTATTTATATGTTACACATCTAATTAGCATGTGTAATTAGTAGCTACACATCCATTTAGCTTGTGTACATAGAAGTTACACATATAATTAGGATGTGTAACTAGTAGCTACACGTCCCATAGCTTTCCAAGTAACAAACACTCTGCAATTCATATGTAAAAAACAGATCTATAAGATAATGCAATCAGCAGTTACACATGCAATTGAGTTTAACTATATACAATTTCAGTTACTAATTATGTACAGGAAGCTTCTTCCGATGATTTCGCAAACATTAATCAATGCATATGTCATATTGCAATTTGTAATGAACTTGCAAGCCTAGGTAACCTAAAGCACGGTGGAAAACAAATTATTAGTTCATGGTTTAATAGGAGTTAAGCAAATTTGACTATACTTGCATTATCCACCACCACCAATGGCTCCATATCCTAAAAGAACAGTACCTAAACAGCTCATCGAAATGAGAAATTCAATCACATTGAAATACTAATCTAGTTCTGAACAAAAGAACAATAAACTCAAATTATAAAGTTGATACAATCTGTATATAATACTACAAAGTTAAAACAATTGAACTGATCCTTAAAACCTCATTCTGAAAAGCCAAGAAAGTTTTTCTTCGTCAGTTATTGGAAATCCTAGGTTAAAAACCTTGTTTCTTAACTGCAATTACAGGAAAAACTAATTGCAATCATTTGATTGAAGCTATAATAATAATTTCATAATTAATAGAAGCTCCAAGTTAGGCCAAAAATTGACAATAACTCAAACTTGAAAATGTTAGATGGGTAATAGAGGTTAAGATGTTCTAATTATTAATCTGAAGTTGGTTTTTTAATCAGGATAAAGGATTGAGAGATCGATCAAATCTCAATCTCGAACCCTATCCTCCTCTACATAAAAATACCAAGCATCTTGGAGAAAGGACTGTTGATAAGCTACATGACATAGGCAAGCATAAAAATACAAGCTCGATTTGAAACCTACATAGGTTTAGGTGAGGATCACCATCTACTAAGAGAGTCATCCAATACCAACTATGCTACTATTACATATAAGCCATAGAAAAGGAAGAAAGATGCAATATTGTCTAGAAACATGTCGACTCAACTACAGAACATAATTGGCATTTACTAATATTTAAGAAACGTAATGTTTATAGGTGAGGACCCTGACCATTTTCTCACCTCGCCCAGAAGATACAACTTGAGATTCTAAGTCGACATATAGTGCACTAAAGACAAAAAGCAATTAGGAAATGTAAACTATATTCAATTTATCACTTGTATAGTTGTATAACATGTATTATTTTAAAAATCCATCATGCATCACACCATCAACAACTAAGATTTATTTTATCATTAAATTAATTACTAAAAAAAATCAGAAGCATAAATGCGAACAAATTATCACTGCAAAACTGAACAGTAGCTTAGGTGGTGGATAAAGCAAAACAATACTACCAGCAAAGTAGTTAACAGTGAAATACTGAAAACTGGTGGAGGATAAGCGAACAAAATTAAATACAATAGCAATTCCTGAAGTTGAAAAAATGTTGCACTTACCATCCCGTTACTGCTTGTCATTGTAAGAGTAAACTGATCTGCATTAGAGCAATACGAGTTCTCAATAACAAATAATTCATAAATTTTTCTAATTCTGGAAACACCTATGAGATAAACTCATTCTTATTTTGCGTAATTTCTTCTAAATTTTTTTTTGTCTCAGAACAAAGATTAACAGAGACAATCACAAATACAGACTCTAATTGTAAACCGAATCAAAAAATTGATCAAAAATTAGATTTTATAACCGTAAATCTGATTTTCCAGAACAAAATTATCACTTAAATCAAAAGATAAAACAAAGGTTAGGAGAAAAACTTATTTAGTTTCTTAGATCTGACGATGAAATTGTAGTAGTTCAATAGTAATCTTCTGATTCTCCTCTTTGATTGAGATTTCCTCTTCCAAAACCAAGATCATAGGTGTTCGAACTAAGGTTAGGTTTCGCTGGAACAGTCTTCAACTACGATTGATTTTTACAAAATCTCCATTGAAATCGATTCAAAAGGTGAAAAATGAATCTAAGAAAACCCTAAAAAAAAATTTCTCTGCAGCCGAGAGAGATAGAAGAGAGAGAAAGAACATGAAGAAATGAAAAGAATCGTTTGATTTTCCTCTTGTATATATTGAAAAGGGTAAAACTGACATTACGAAAATGGTACTTTATTATCAAGCCCTAAAATGAAAGTTTTGGGCCTAGTAGTATCAAAATCTGAAAGTATGGAGCTGAGAGAAAATGATCCATTTTGTGGGGCTTGTATATGTTCAACCCATATAACAAGGGGGTTATAGTATTTTTCACTATTGGCATATGAGTTTGGCACTTTGGCATACCCATAATGGATGCATATATGAGTTTGGCATATGCATAGGAATAGGCCTTAGACACGCATGTCCCGGATGTTTGCCTATGTGGTGTCATATTCCCGTGATGGGCAATTCCTATTACTTGGACGTCATAATGGAGCGG
>JAJJWW010017844.1:18418-35565 GCA_023531295.1 Papaver armeniacum
GTGGTGGTGCACATGAAAATGTGTTTGGGTTTTTATAGACTTATAATTGCTGGTTCAACTTCACCACCATCGGGAACTGATAAGCCAAATCTATTAGTCAGGTTCTATAGTCAATACCAACATCTAGGAGGAATGAAAGTGGTTAATTGCTACTTTGAACGAACTATATTGGGAACAAAAACTCTAGATGTACAGTCCAATTGGACAATACTAAAACAACTCACTCACAAAGAGTGGGTCCCAAAAGGCTGCCCCCTATAAATTTTATGAAGCAGGTCCCATATGTTGTGAGGGAGCGGTTTTAATTTTGTCCATTAGGATGGTACGTTTAGAACGATTGTATTGGGAATAAGCAAAAAGTGTTTCAATACCATTTGACTCGTTTTTGTGTTTTTTGAAAATTAAAATTTCACTTTATTGAGCTGTTATTTTTTTCTCTTGATTTTATAACCTTTATGTTGGTTTTATAAAACTTTTCGAGAGAATAAAAACATAATAGATGCTTCAAAAAAAAAATAACCCTAAACACCTCATTGGTAAGAATCATCTCTGTTGAGTAAATGAACCAGTACAGTCTGTGGAGTCAATTGCTAAATCATCTACTCCTTTTGATGCCTTTAATCATCAATTCATCGCCATCAGAAGTTTATTTCAATTTGGTGGTTGGTCTTTATAATAAATTAATTATTACTAATGACATGTATGATTGTTGGTATGATTAACCAAGAATCAGGGAGCTATAAATTATGCTTTTAAAATTCTAATGGATTTTTGGTATTTAGATTTTCCTTATTTTATTACTCCCTCCGTTCCACTTTAGATGAGTGTTTAGGGTTATTTTTTTGTTCCACATTACTTGATAGTTTTCATATTTTTTCCACAAAACTACCAACAATACCCTAACATTTTGTCTTGGAACCATAAGTTTATTTTCAAATACACTAATAACAATTAATGTTTGAAGACTTTCTCAAGGCATAAATAAATTTTTTTATATCTCTCCATTTCTTAATCAAAAGTAAAACTCCTAAAACATCATCTAAAATAGAACGGAGGGAGTATAATTTTCCAAACTCTAGTATGCTTATCACTAATGGATTTGGACAAGGGAAATAATTCGGGAAATAAAAACACATAGAGGACCAAAAAAAGAAAACTACCATTAATTAAGTTAAGATAGTGAAGGATTATCAGCTAAAATTTAGTTGTCCATCAGACCAAAAGTACGAGGACGCAACTTATTAATGACCAGCTAGAGTTTTTGCTTACCAGAACATCTTGGGTCCACAGTAATAAAAGAGGTTAAATTCATTTCCCTAAGAACTATCAAGGATAGGAATGGAAATAAAACAATTTGGTTTAATTTATGTTGATTACACCGGTTCCCATAAATATTATGAAATCAATATAAAAATTAATTTTTTTATATGATAGGGTAATGGACTGCTTTGTAGGATGTTTGGTGTCTGTGCTGTTACTCATCCTAACAAGTATATCCTTGAATGCCCGTTTACTTGCCAGTTGGAATGTATTTCCGGGCCAGATCCTTCGAACAAGATTGTGTCTCTTGGTGACCACTACTGCAACCTCGGTTGAGCTACCGCGAACTGTATCAGCAAAAGCACTCCTCAAAATCCTCGTGGAGACCAGTTGAACATTGTGTTAATTCTTACTGCGCTGAAAAATGCACAAACTAAACACCTTTTATTACACCAAATGGATTCATAACTTTGCAGGATACAGTTTCCAATCCTACTGTCAAAGATTGGATAGAGAATTGGCTTCTCAACAATCAACATGGTAACACCCAAATAGAAATTCTCACTACGGCTTGGAGCATATGGAGAGATAGATGTTTTAAGGTCTTCCAAAGAAAAAGTTACTCGGCCTTCTAACACAGCTAGATTAGCCATTAGTCGACAAATGATATCTGTAAACACGTTGTTGTTGGGTAACACGGATAGTTAGTATATCCGATAGTTCGGTGAATAACCAAACGATTACTAGCTTTAATCCGTTTATGAACCATTCTCTCCCAAGTGACTGTTCTATTATATTTGTGATGCCTCGTTTGATAAAAATACTAATAACATTGGAATTGGTATCTATATGACCACAAGTTACACGGGCACTACAAGGGGTGCAAATCGGTCGGAGAGGCATAGGGAATGCGGGAGGAGGCGGAGAGTCTAGCGAGTTTTGAAGCCATTAAATGGGCCGTGAGCCAAGAACTTGAACTCCATCGGCCCTCTATAGTGATGCGAAGAAGATCATGGATTACCTAGAGAATAAAAATTGCAAGATAGCTTGGTACAATAGTACTATCTTAGATGACTTGTTATGTATTATTAGATTCCTTTTTCTTTTCTAAATCTAGCCATCTCAAGAGAGATTTTAATTCGATCAGCCGATAAATTGGCAAAGCATTGTAGAAGAACAAATATTTGCAATGAGTGGTGGGAAATTGTTCCTGATTTCCTATCACAATACTTGTAAGTTTCATCTCTTAATATGATGTTTTTCTTAGCAAAAAAAAAAAAAAAAACCTTTTATTAAGGAATTTCGTAATGGAATAAGAGAGTATAAATGTGATTCTTTATTCGATTTATTATGGAATTTAATTTATGTTTTTTTTTTTAATCCTTCCATTATGGATAAAACCCCCTCAAAATTGAAAATACATTTATTACCTGGCGATATTGGGGTATACCCAATGAGACAAAATAGGGTTCATTTTGAAGTAAAGCCAAGCCACCCTTTAACCTTGTATTTTCAAAATGGCTAATATGCCCTTGTTTAATTAACACTAAAAATTGATTAGGTTAATTAATTGAATTTAAATTAAAATTTTGAAAATGAAAATCCAAGAGGTTAAACTTTTAATCCGTCTTATGAGTTCGGCCGGCAAGGTTTTCCAGTAGGTTAAACTTTTAATCCGTCTTTTAATCCAGTAGGTTAAACATATAAATGTATTTTGACTGAAATACCCTGCCGGCCAAAACATATAAAATGAGTGTAGAAGAAAGATTTTGATTTTTTTCTTTTATATGTTTTGGCCGGCAAGGTTTTTTAGTATGGGCAATTTGGTCTTTTAACACCTTTTAGACACCCCTTAGCACACTCCTTTGATGGGAACAAAATGAGTATATCCCCAATTAACAGGTATACCCCAATCAAGCTGTGATTTATTAGACTCGAGTCTAATATTCATTATCATCCAATTCATTTGCCTCTATAGGTACAAACCTATTTATTAAATGGTACATTAATAAAATACCCCTAGTTTTGACACCCAACAAATATACCCTTATACAACAATAAATATACCCCTATCATTTAAAAATCTTATCCATTAAAATATAGATTACATTAATACCCTCACTTATAATTATTTTTCATTTACAAACCTTATCCATTAGAAATATCATTAGAAATTTTCTTTCTCTATTATTTCACAACCACTACGACCACCACCACCACCACCACCACCGTTGCTGCCAGCACAACCACTACCACCACTCTACCACCACTTTCTAACTACAATCACCACTAATATTCCACCACCACCACCACTGTCCATGCCGCCGCCGCTACCACCGCCGCCGCCATCAAAATTTGGTGTCAACAACCAAAGTTGATCCAGAAATTAAAAGTTCAAAAAAAAAAACTTTCCAGTTGTTTTTGTGTCAACAATCGAAGTTGATCCCAATGAATGGAGTCAACAACCAAATTTGATACAAATAACAAAAAAGCAATCCAGTTCAGTTGTGTCAACAATGGAAGTTGATCCCAATAAATGGGGTCAACAACCAAAGTTGACACAATAACTGAAAAAATACACCAGCTTTTTTGAATCAACAATAGAAGTTAATCCCAATGAATGGAGTCAACAATTAAAGTTGACAAAAATAACTAAAAAGTATTCTAATCCAATTGTGTCAACAATGGAAGTTGATCCCAGTAAATGGAATCAACAACCAAAGTTTAAAATAAAAAACCAAAAATGACATATATGACATATATGAATAAGTGAATTTGGCGTGAATCGAACACGCATCATCTGACGTGGAATCAGTCATGCTATCATTTCACCATAATTTTAACATTGAAGAACTTTCTGACTATAAAATCCAACAACACCACCACTACCATCAAATGAACAACAATACACAAACACAAACCACAAGAAATTAAGCTAACTTTTTTAACAAACATGATTTAAACTACAAGCATGACTATACTAATCCAAGGAAATGCTATCAACAATAAGAGTCGGTAGTGGATCCCATAGAAAATGATGTCAACAACAGGAGTTGATCCCATAAATGGGATAAACAACGGTAGTTGATCCATAAAAAATGGTGTCAACAACAGTAGTTGATGCCATAAATGGGATCAACAACAGTAGTTGATCCCATTAAAACTGAAATCCATAGATCTTTCGACCACGGAAGTTAATACCTAAGAACCATACCTATAAAATGGATTTGGAACAATATTACTAATGACGGTTAACGAAAACAGAAATGCTAGTAAACAAAGAACACTTGTAAACGCAAAGCAAGCCATAAACTTGACGGTAACTCTGAGTACGAGGCTTTATAATGCAATGTGTTACATGAACCTGCCAAAGAAGATAGAAAATCATTTCCATCACTATAGAATACATATACTAGATCGTGTACTCATCTAGCCAAGAAAGAAACCCATTACGCTGGCATGATGTTTTTTAAAACATATATATGTGGCACGACAATACGACATCGAGACTATTTACCATATGTTGCAGGGATAAACTGACTATTTAGATCATGCAGGGATGCACACAAACACCATATTCAGCAAGAAAACATAAATTGCCACTCACACAAATTATCTATCACAAAATTTCCATGCACATAAATGTTTCGAGAATTTACATGCTGGCACAAAACCGAGAGTATGCACATCAACTTGATCTTCTCCTCTCTTCTTCTTCCTCCTGGGCTTGTACATTGTCTTTTCAAGCACCTGGTAAGCTCAAGAAAATATTTCAGTACCCAAAAATATATACAAAAGAAAGAAGCAAGTACATTATTTTATATTACTACGAATGAGAAAGTGAAATAGTATATTACAGAGAAAAAATAACTTTTACCAATAATTAGCTACAAACAAGAAGTTAATTTATTTTATATTTAAGTTAGTAAAGACTAGGGCTGTCAATGGGTACCGATTTACCCGCTACCGGAACCGGACCCGCCTAATTGGGTCCAGGTTAAGGGTCCTAAAGTTGGACCCATTAGCCACTTAAGACCAAGCGGGTAATTACCGAATAGACCCGTTTATAATCGGGTCCAACTCGGGTCCCTACCCGACGGGTACCAGCGGGTAATGGGTACCGTTTATTTAACCTTTTGATCATTTTTTAGCAAAATTATAGGTATTTTGCTAGTTTTGGCTTTGATTTTTTATTTTTAATTTTTTTTTCTTACATTTAATCTTTATTTAGTACATTAATAAAGAAATAATAATAAATTCTTATAAAAATAATTTATATTCAAGTTAAAAAGAGAAAGAAATAAGATTTTAATAGTTTTTTAATACCCAACGGGTAGGACCCGACGGGTATTTGGGACTTTAAACGGGTCGGTTCGGGCCAACACATTATGGAAACGGACCGGAACCGTGAGGACCGGGAACCGATGTTGATATCCGGTCCGGTTACGGGCCATGTACTGCAAGAGGACCCGGACCGTTGACGACTTCTAGTAAAGACTACTAACTTGCACTAGAACTACCTTACGCCCGTTTTGAAGCACCCTATCAGCACTAAGTTAAGCCCAAAAACAATGGAAAGAAAGAAATCTAAGCAACTGTATACTCCCTCCCGCTTCTCGAAAGAGATACTTTCACTTTTTCAATTTGGCCTATTTTTAGGCTAAAATGAAAAAGTGAAAGTAAACTAGAAAAGCAAAACTTAAAAATTCAACCACCAAGATTATTTAAAAAGCAACCATTAACGCATTCTTATGGTAAAAATACATGCCACGGAAGCACGTGACCAACATGCATGGAAATTCATTCGCATTTAGAGCTAAGCACCAGTGGCATCATCTAGGAGCACATTTGCTGGTTCACTGTTGGAACAATAGAATTAATTAGCCAAAATGACTCTTAACACTGCAAATTATAAATGGTATAGCATTAGTTCAGTATTAGGTGAATCATAATTTGTATCTAAACCCTCGATCGTAATTTTGCAAACATCTGATTCACTTGGAGATAAAAAGATAATTCTCTTGTATACGAAATCGGTGGCTTCAGGTATCCCATCAATACATCAAGTCATTATCCAAAATTAAGCATCAGTCATAAAGTAGATAGCAAAAAGTATTAGTTATCATTATCAATGCCAGAACTAAGCATCAAGTCATTATCCAAAACTAAGCATTAATCACAAAAGAGTAAGATAGAAATTGATATCATTTTCAATGGCAGAACTAAGCATCAGGTCATTATCCAAAACTGAGCATCAATCACAAAAGAGTAAGATAGCAAAATGTAAAAATTGTTGCAAACAAAAACAACAACCAGAATCATGACGTGCTGCTGTCTCCTTTGTAGAACAACATGCGATTCTTAATAATGTCCAGGTCAATCCTAGAGCAATTGAAATTCCAGCAACAAAATAATATAACTACCATCGTCCTCTACACAACAATCCCCAATATAAATCTCAACAAAAAAATCTGATCAATCCCCAAATCTTAGTTCATCATCACCACCGCATGCACCACCAAAACCACCGCTAGGATTAGTTATTTCTCGATAAGATTAGTTACTGAACTTCAATAAACCAAAAATGCAAATCTTAAAAGCGAAAATTACCAGGAATTGAAATCTATAATCAAATCTCTCCATCCCCTAAATCTTAACTGATATGGGAAAAATCAGTGATAAACGAGTTTCAATTCAACGAAGAAGAACTTTTAATTTCTTCACTTGATGAAGATCGACGGAGATATCTCTTCTGTTGTTCTCGCTGAGACCAGAGATTCAATGAGATTTTAATGGTAGTGAGATTTGAGAAGTTGCAACGAACAAATTTCTCTCGATCTTGTGACGGAGGTGAAGACGGCGATGGGGTGGTGGTAATGGCAGAGGTGGTGGTGGTGATATCGACAGAGAAGGAAGAAAAGAGAAGAAAGATACTCCCTCCGTTCCACTTTAGATGATGTTTTTGGAGTTTTCACGCAGATTAAGAAATGGAGAGAGATATGAAGATTTTCCATCTATACCTTTAAGAAAAGTCTTCAAACATTCATTTCTATTAGTGCATTTAAAAATAAACTTATAGTTCCAAGACAAAAAGGAAGGGTGTTATTGGTAGGTTCGTGGAAAAAATATGAAAACTTTCAAGTATTGTGGAACAAAAAAATAACCCTAAAACATCAACTAAAATGGAACGGAGGGAGTATCTTTTTTCAGATCTGAATTTAAAACGATTGAATTAATCTACTGTGAAGAGAGGGTAAATATGAAAAGGAAAAACCGTTAACGGACTTTAATGGGCTTATAAATGGTGAGGGGTATATTTATTACATGACAAGGGTATTTGTGAAGCCCAACAAAACAAGGGACATTTATATAATTTCCACTTTATTAAGAACCGTTTTTTGGGGACCAGGCTTTTTTTGGGGGACCATTGTTTTATAAGGCCCCCTACCCTACAATGTTAAGGAATGTCCTAAAAATCATGAGATTACCAATTTGCCCATTACCCTAATTAAAATTAACCCTAACCTAATAACTGCCTCTAACTTAATCTAAAACAAAACCTAAAACTAAAAAAAAAAAAAAAAACAGTTTCTCCTCAAAACTGTTCTCCCTCTTGTCTTCTCTTCTTCCCCAAATATAACATCGTCTTCATCGATATCTCGATTAATCGTCGATTCATAAAATTTTCATCGTCGATTAATCAATCGACTATAACAATGGTTCTTTGAAAGCAAACCAAAAGACTTCAAGGAGAAGATCCTCGATTGGGACATCTAGCAAATCGTGAGCGATTTTTCGATTCATAAAGAAGTGGAACAACCAAGTGAAGCCATAATCCAGTATAATAGACGCTTGCAGAAGCCTGATTCTGCCATGGGACCGATTCGCAGGTATTTTGCAACAAACCCATTACTTTTAATTTGATTTTGATTCGTTTAATTGAATAGAAATCATCAAAATAGGGTTCAAATGGAAGTTACGGTGCATAGTTCGGTTAGGTCGAGTTTCAAAAAAACCCAATTTGTTAACCGAACTTCCTGAAAGGAAGAACACGAAGAACAGTTCGGTTCTCTAGGCATCAAAACTAGGTAACCAAACTGCCTGTTCGGTTAGATCGCAAAGAAGCCAAAAAAAAATTTCTAACCGAACTTAAATTTTTTTAAAACAATTTTTTTTTTACATGTAACCGAACTCCGCTATTTTGCATGCTAATTTGAGTTTGTATGTAACCGAAGCGTGTCTATTGAGTTCGGTTTGTTCGCATAAAAATCTAACCTTATAAAGTAACCGAACTTTACCGAAAAAAAATAATGTAACCGAACTATTGACAAAAATTCTTGACAAACCGAACTCTTCAGTAGTTGCAAACATGTTGAGTTCGGTTTGTTCGCAAAAAATTATGACAAACCGAACTCTTCATTAACATTTACCAATGTTGAGTTCGGTTTGTTCTCAAAAATATTTGTTAGCGAACTATACTATGGTCCCCAAAATTAGAGTTGGCCTATTTTGTTTAATCTAATATCTTTTGTTTTCTTGATTAGTGGAAGAGGCAAAAAATCAAACAAACCTTTACTGGAAGAGCTTAAAACTCCCACCCCTCGAGGCAAAGTACATTGTGATGCCGGTCACCGTGGAACCAAAAATGCTAAGTATAGAGGTGGGTCATTACCGGATGTTGTTATCCAAGATGGTGTTAATAAAGATAATGTTGACAACGTAATCTAACAAGTTAATGAAGAGATCGTGGGAAGCGATGGGCAATGAACAGATCATTGGAAGCGATGGGCAATGAAGAGATTGTGGAAGCGATGGGCAATGAAGAACAACATCAAGGTGGAGAAGGTGAACCAGCTGAAAGAGGAGGAAATGAGGGTGCCAATGATGGTGAACCAGCTGAAGGAGGAGGAAATGAGGGTGCCAATGATTATGGTGAACCAAATGAGGGTGACAAAGATGAGGAAGATGGAGATAAGGATGATGCTGAATTGGAGGAGGAGTTGGATGAAGAGGAAGTCGAAGAGGAAGAGGAACAAGTAGAAATAGTGCAAAAGAAACCTAGAAAGACGCCTAAAAGGCCATGTGCTAGATATTCTTACATTCCTGATGACAATTTGTGTTTGCCTCCAAAGAATCCAACTTATGGTACTCCGAGAGATGGAGGGAGGTATTGATGGGCTACAATAACTCATGGGCTGCCAAGATCTTTGCGACAAAGGTATGGTTCAATCACCATCAAGATTTCTAGTCATCTTATTAGATTTTGACATATATTGTTCTTTTCTATATATTAGTATATATATAAGATATGATGTTGGTTTTGTAGGATCATACTAATGTTGTTCGTGTTTTGAAACATCAAAAGAACAAGATATGGAATATAGAAAACGAGTGTGATGATGATTTGACTGTGTACTATGGAACGAGGATACAACATGCGCACCAAAAGTTTGATGTGTCACCGCATATTCTGCACATTTGTCGAGAGGTCTTATCCGAGAGACGGATACCTTTCATCTACCTTTTGGTGGATGACAATTACTCCGGATGATTGTTTTAGAATCATCTAAAAGAACAAGTGTTCGAGATGGCTATGATCCCTCGATGAGTTATGAACTTCTCGTAAAGCTAGTCGAAAGGTGTCTAGGATGGAGCGGTAAAAGGCACAATGTGAGTTTAGACGAGCTAACAAAGAGCCTAAGGAAGGTGATGAGTGTAATGAGTTTGAGGCAGACCGCACGTACAAGAAGAGGTTGAAAAAGATCAAGCTCAAAACCTTATTTGATGAGTTTTCAGGGACCAAAGAATTGGTTGCTCGAGGAAAGTTGGTCATGACAGAGAGAGAAGATTAAGCACCATGTGACTCGCTTATTTGTTATATCAACTAGGAACCATTTTCTTCCATGACACTTCAGTCACGTGGTAAATGCTCATTACCTCCAGCTATTGGACCCCCGAATGATGTGAACAACTATGTTGGGGCATTGCGGTTCTTTCATTCGTTCAAGAGGAACTCGGAAAAGCTTCGAGGCTTAAGAGTCTATATTTTGGAGGCTTATACACCCTTGTCCAATTACCCAGTTAAATTATCGTTTGTGTGTTTCAATATATAAGTGAATGAATGTGTATTGTTACTAATCATATTGCGAATGTATTATTTGTTGCCTCTTCTTATAGGTTTGGGTGCATGAACACTTCCCGAACCGCAATTGTCTCATGCTCACACTCCTTGGCCTTATGGGAAGCCTACAATTGTAAATATGAATTTTTAAACTCACGGGAAAAGAATAAGAAAAAAAGGTGTTGGAGTTGAGGGAGAAATTGGATATGTTAACAGTGGAAGATGTGGTTTTCCATCCTTACACCATTCCATTAGATGAATACGAGGAGGATGTTGAGGTTATTGATTTCTCACCTGTTGCGGCGTATAATGGACCGTTGTTTCATCCTGGGAGGTTGTAAAATGTATAATCCTCGAAGAGTATTAAGACAAGTTTCTTGTGTCCAAAGTGTCCCACAAGTGGAAAACTCCGACTTCAAGGTGAAGAAGCGAGGGAACTAAGAACACCGAGATGAATTTCACCCCCAAATACGATCCTTCTCCATCAAAGGGACCACTTTGGAAGAACTTTGGGGATTATCTTGTTCCAGGTTGAAGAGTTTCAAGATTCGTTTGAGGAGCCAAATGCCGCCGACGAGGGATATATGGAATGGTATGAACATGTTTCTCATCCTCGTGTAATACACACTGTCCAACAAGCCCGTGCTGAGAAGACAAAAGCGAAGGCAGTGGAAAAAGAGGCTAAGAAAATTTTGAAGCTTACCCCTCGGTGTGGTGATGAGGCCTTGATCTTGTGGAATTCGGCGGTAAGAAATTTACTCTTCTTTTTTGTTTTTCAAATTGTTATGAAGTATTGAAAAATAATAGTTACTTATGTTTTTGATGAGAATAGGTTAAGGCAAGTGGTAAATTGTTGAAGAAAATGATGGCAAAAATCCGGAGTGGAGAGCCGATGGATACTCGAGAACAAACAGACTTGTACAACCAAATAACTAATGTTTTTAATCCCAGCCTTGTCGATACAAGCCAGGTTGATCCAATCCAAAATGTCGTCGAAGAGGAGTCGCCGACAAGGGGAAGGTTCAAGTCAGATGGTTGAACAACAAGGCAGTGGAGATGACACTCCTAGTGACGAAGGACGACCTAAAGCTCCTAAACGCAAGAGTAGAAAAGTTTCTGGTAGTGGTCGTGGTAAATGAGTGATTGCAACAATTATTACTTTGGTTTCTTATGTTTGGAATACTTTTTAATTACGGATTTGGTGGTTTGGTTCCTTATATTTGGAATACTTTTTTATGGCGGATTTGGTGATGTGGATTAGTAATTAAATTTCTTAATTTGGTTTATAATTGTGTTCTAAGTGATTACTTTGGTTAAGTGTTTCATTACATTCAAATTTTTAATAAAAAATTAGGTAGTTCGGTTAAGAGACTAAATCTCGTAAACAACCGAACTATGCATTCGGTTACCTAAAGGTTTCTTAGACAACCGAACTCCTGTGTTCGGTTACCTGTATAAAAAGCAGTCTAACCGAACTCATTAGAAGAAAATTTCAAAAGTTACAGTGTAATGTTCGGTTACCTGGTATGGTTTTGGAGGAAACCGAACTCATATGTTCGGTTACATGCAGAAAAAGCAGTCTAACCGAACTCATTAGAAGAAAATTTCAAAATTTACAGTGTAATGTTTGGTTACGTGGTATAGTTTTGCAGGAAACCGAACTCGGTGGTCCACAAGTTCGGTTGGTTCGCTAATTTTACAATGTAACCGAACATTACACTAAAACTTTTGAAATTTGATTGTTTGCACTGTTCGGTTACCTATGATTTACATAACCAACCGAACCTTTGAGTTCGGTTTGGTCGATGCATTTCTTATGTAACCGAACTATGTATTTTGAAATTTTAATGACACTAATTTCAAGTAACGGCTATTTTTATAGCCGTTATACACCCCAGTGGTATAAATATGTGTCTCATAGTTAACATTTTGTCTCAAAATCTTCTAAAAATGGCAGCCACTACTCCTAAAATTTACTCTAGATGAAGATTTATCTCTTGCGAAACTACATACTATACTATCCAAAGAGGGGTGAAGAACGAAGAATGAATGGTATTATGAGTCAAAGTTATTGGGGAAAATTCATGAGAAATTATGCTCCGACACAACAAACCCTCATAACCGTGATCAAATAGCCTTGTTCATTCGATTCGACAAGATTAGAGCTAGAGTTGTGGAATTTATGGCTTTATTTCGTATTGTAAGGCGGTATCGACTTAGGGGCGAAGGATTCTCCGAAATCATTTTAACATCAAAAAACGAATGGCAAAGATGGAAGAGAAAGGATTTCAAATATGAATATCATTTCCGCCTCCTTAAAGACTTTTTCATAACACGTTTTGGATATTAAATGTTATGTAGCATTAGTTTTAGTTCGGCAATGTCCTATAATTTCATTTCCTAACCGAACTTAAGTCTTGATGTCTCACTGTTCGGCGATGTGTAATTAAGTTCCAATATGAAAAAAAAAAAGTTCCAAAAATAACAGTCTCGTTTCTTATTCTTATGAAAATGTTCAAAGCATAACCCAAAAATAAGACCTAATTCCAAAAAACACAATCTTTGATTCTTATGTTGAGGTTCAAAGCATACTTAGTTTAATTAATGGTACATTTAATCATCCGCAAGGGAAACTACACCCTCGTGTATGATTTTTTCCGAATCCTTCAAAGTTTTCCACATCTCCATGTTATGCTCGTACTTAATGCACCATCCCAACATTGTGTCGGGGTTAAATCCTTGCCAATAAGAGTATCCGCATATCGGAGAAAGTGGACAATCGTCTTCTAACCAGAGGCCTATAAAATGGTTGTTGTTAACAAGCGCAATCACCACTCTCCTACGTTTAAGTTGCTCAACACATATTTTTGTTTTCGGAGTGTAGGTGAAACTAGCACCTTTTGAGAAATAGTGAACCACACAATTAAATGCTTGGCCGATTAAGTGCCCACATATCGGAATGGCCATCCAATGATCACTTGTGATTGGATCCCCCGTGAGACGCCTTTGATACCTAACAAACCGCACATTGAGACTAGCATCCCCATCGGACAACATTCGCTTGTAAAATTCCGGGTTGTCCTTTAGCTTCATCAACATCCTTTGACGGACATAGGTGATTTGATTATCATTATACAACTTTGCACCTTCAGTGAAAGGCCCTAGTTGTTGTACGAAAAACGTGGAATCCGTAATTACCATCCGGAGGGACGTCATCGGTGGATATGACGTACTTTCTAATATATGGAGGTAGCTCTTCCAAGTACCTTCTATCAACAAAAGTTGATGTATCATCAATTGGTCGACTTCTTTCTTGGATGCGGCATATTGGAGCCTTAAGCTTCACGTCTCGTTGAATTGGTTGGCTAGGTTCGATGGAGTAGGGTGGGGTTGGTTGCGAGCGTAATATCGGTCCTTTTTTTCTTCATATCCCGTTCACTTGTTTCGCCCTTTTCCACAATATTCCTAGACCTTTTCTTAGAATCTTCTTGATACTTCCCCATGGTATGCTCATGCCCACAAGGGTCTCTAGTAAGGCGTCATTTCACTTTTCCTCTTAGCCAACACCTTTGCATATTCTCTTACTTGTTTTTTTGTTTCTTTGGTGATTGGCCTTCCTTTGCCCTTGCCTTTTTTTTCGGTTCGTGCACATTCTCCGAAGTGTGTGGATAAACAATTGGCTGCATGTCATCCCAAAAGATTTGCTTTTGAGTTTGTTCATGTTAGGGTACATCTCGATAACAATTCTACCCATCTCATTGTCACCAAACTCTTCTCCGACATCGCCCTTTGGAGGAGGGACAAAACTTAATTTTTGCCAATATGGATCTATATCGCTTAGAGGAATTATGCCATGTTCATACTTAACTATCATATGGCGACAAGGGAGTCTCATAGACTTCATCATGTTGCAAACACACACCTCGTCCGGCTTGGTTCTCCATATGTCAATCAAATTCACCTCTACCATTAACCTCTTAATGCAAGCACGTGAAACATTATAATGGAGTCCCTTGAACAACCAAGGTCCGCCATATTCTTGATGTTACCAGCTTTGTCTGCAATCTTTTTGTACTTCATGATGCGGCTTTTTGGAACTTCCCTTTAACACATCAATCTCGCGGTTGAAGTAATTCTCCATTGCGTTAAACACAATCACAAAAATTATCGACACATCCAAAAAAGATTTTCTTCAACCAGGTGGTGAGCCGATTCTACCAAACTTGTCGCTTGATTCCCAAAGTGTTTATGGTGGTTGGTAAATGCATAAACGAAGCGCTCTTTTGTGCGGTTCCAACCATTGCTTAACCACATACGTTACAATATCCTCGGGATATTGGGGCTAGACCAATGTTCGGACAAATGCCGCAGAACATTTAGATTATACTCTTCTTCGGTGAGAGACCAAGTCAATGACTCCCATTCACCGGAGAAAGCAACCCATTTAGCGTGATTTATAGTGTATTGTATATTGAATTCCTCTTTTTGCATCCGCTTGTTCATCTTCGGTAGCTTACTAATCTCTTCAAATGCTTTCCTCTTTGGTGGACAAATTTGAGGCTTGCACCTATTCATCACATTACACCATATATGGAACGTACAAAGCATATTATGTGCTAATGGGGAAGACTCTCTCTTATGCGTTCATTAATGCTACACGTTGTCCGTCACTATAACCGCTGGGATACCATCATCTCGGTATATGGCCTTCACTTGTTGTAGCGCCCAAGTGTAACTTGGTTCTTGCTCATCTTCTAGAAAACAAAAAAGCAACGGTAAACGGTGACTTCGTCGAGGTACGACCAACAATGTTCAACAATGGCATCTTGTATTTGTTAGTCTTGTAAGTGCAATCCATTATAAGAACTTGATGGAAGGATTGAGCCAATTGAACACTCTTCGGATGCGCAATGAAGATATGCGTTATTTCATCTTCCGTACCTACCTTCTTTTGAACCGCGTAGCCTTTCTCTTTAGCGCAAAAAACAATTGTTACATCACTTGTCTATCCTTCCATTCATTCCTTTTAATTGTCTCAATTGCATTGTAAATGGTCGTCAAAGATGATACATTATCCTTGTTATCATCCTTTAGTAAGCGAAGCATGTTAAGTGGTGAAATTCCCATTCTCCTAAATTTAGCTATTTTCTCCATTTCAAGAGGAGTAAGCCTTGCGGCCATTGCATGTCCTTCAAGATCATCCGGACGAGGGTGGTTATGATGACCTACCACCTTATCCATAGATAGAACCCATCCATTCTTTTTTTTTGCACTTACTACATACTAGCTTGAATGGACATTTAATTTTCTTTGAGCACGCTGTGTTCTTCCTCGTCGTCTTTCCTTTATACACATAACCCTTCTTCTTGTGACTAACATTGGGATCTCCACTTCTCTCACAAACCATTTCAAAACCAGTTTGGCTTTCCTTTTCCATTCAAAACTAATACGCACATGGCTTTCTTGGCATGTTCTCGAGCCAATTCTTAGCGGCAATAGTTTCATCAAAACCAAATCATTGACATAGTGATTAGATGTATCTTCAAACAACATGCCAACTGGAGAAGGTTGATTATCCATTGGTATAGGTTGAAATTCAATCTACAAGAAATAGAACAACATCAATTGCAATCTTAAATAAGTTCGGTTACATTATAATTTTCTTGGAAAACCGAACTCAAAGTTCGGTTTGTCAACCAAGTTGACAACTAACCGAACTTACGTATACTAAATTAAAATTTTATTGTACATAAGTTTGGTTAGATTGTGGGTTGACATGAAGTTTGCGAACTAACAGAACTTATGGACCTAAAGTTCGGGTTACATGATGATTTTTTATCGGAAAACCGAACTCAAAGTTCGGGTTTTTCGACCAAGTTGACAACTAACCGAACTTTCACGTAAAATAAATCAAATTTTTTTGTACGTAGGATTCGGTTAGATATTGGTTGGTATGAAGTTTGCGAAAGAACGAACTTTGTACACTAATGTGCAATCTTATTTTACGTAAAGTTCGGTTAGTTTATTGGTTACAACCTAACCAACTAATGTACCCCTCGAAGTTCGGTTACATTTCGGGAAAACCGAACATAACACTGTAATCCTATTTTACAGAGTTCCGGTAACATGTACGTTCTTAGAACTTCAAAAACCTCCATTAATGAAGAGTTCCGGTAACCGCGTGTTTAGAAAAAGTTAGAACTACACTTGCGAATGAGTTCGGTTACATGTTCTTCACACAATCTAACCCGAACAAGGCCAAATCTACTCTAAAAATTCACATTTTTTTGAAAATTTGGACCAATTCAACCAACATTATCTAAGTTTAGAGCATACTGGGTACAAAATAGTCTTCCTCCGGTTGTGGTTGGTAAAATCCATCGTTTTCACCATCTTGATATTGGCTTTGGGAAGAATACATTCACCATCTAAGAAATAATTCATATCCGGATCATTGTGAAGATTGACATATACTCTAGAGAGGAAGGAGATGAAGATTCAGATTCAGATGAGCTATCATCAATTGAATCATCACTTGAATAGTCTAGATTAGTGAACTCAAAAAAAGTTTTATTTTCCATGTTTGTGTTCTTCATCTTCTCTAACTTTTCTCTCTCAATAATTCTACTTCTTTTTTAAAAATCTGATTTTTTAATCTCAAATGTTTATTCAAAATCATTCCACTAATCACACTAACTATTATTAACACTAACTAATCATTCCCAAAATTAATCAGGAGGGTAATTTAGGCATTAATATAAATATC
>JAJJWW010017845.1:0-21282 GCA_023531295.1 Papaver armeniacum
GAGTTGTCACATAGAAGAATTTTGTATTTCTTTTCACCTAACGCAATAGTATTGTTTCTAGATTCTTTGTCTTGCAATTTCCCCGAGTGTCATACAAAGACTCTAGCTCTAAAAGTTTATTGCTTATTTTCCCGGTGTTTGAGTTGTCATGGTTCTAGCTTCTAGGTTTTTCTATTGTCTTAGTTAGTTGTCGATTTTCTTATTCGGTTTCCCAAACACATCTCGTTTCAGTCACTAAGTTTCTCCTAGAATAGCAATGTTATTTATGATATCTACATCGGGTTTTCCAGCAATCTCTAAATTCCAGAATGTTTTATTACTGTAAGCAAGAGTCTTCCTTAAGCAAAGTATCGTAGAATTTGAATGTTGGATTGAGATGGTTCGATTTGTTTTTAAAGAGAGACAAATAGGCCCATGATCGAAATCAAAAGCCACCAACCTCAAGATGCTTCTGGAATTCCAAATTCCGTGCATTTGCCATAGCTCGTCAAGCCTTTGCTTGATGTTAGCTATACCTTCTCTTATATTGTTCCAAGTGAAAATGTTTCCTTAAACCCTAGATCTTCTAGATACATTCTTTGAATTAGGTTCAAGATAGGTTCTACCTTTTTCCTATTGAAAGGTAAACCCTAGTTTCTCTTCACTATTGAAAACTATGTTCAAATCTATCACTAACCAAGGCATTTTTTGGAGGTTAACTCTCGTGCTATATCTTCTAAGTATCCCATGATTTCTAGTTTATTTTCCTTGGGTACACCATAGAAACAAGGTTAGTAGCCACTCTTTTGTGAGTGGAAATTGTTTTTAACAATGATGTTGATCATGTTAAGGTTCCATTGAACCACCTCAAAATGTAAAGCCATCACCCAAGCAATTGCTAGTCCCTGACTATTCTATCCGGGACTCTGATGTGGGTATTAGAAATAATTTAAAATGTTTCTCATTAATCTCCTTTGAGATTTGGTTTAAAGGTAAACAAAACATCCGGGGTTTTCCAAATTTAAGAAGATTGAAGATGTTGTTGTGTTTTTATGACCACACCTTGTGTGTTCCAAGCGAATTTTCATTCTTAGTTAAAAAATTAAATTCAACACCACGGTAGAGGGAACAGAAAATAGACAAACAACCTATAACTCTAGAGAATCGAGTATATAAATCGGTGACTTATATGTAACTAAATGACTTAAGTATGCTAGATAATGATGCTAGAGTATTGTACTGATGCTATGAGAAAGATAAGATTAAATTTGGTCTGAAACTGTAAATGGAGGAAAACGCTTAAAGGATTAGGTGATCGAGACATACACGGCTCTTCCCTTTCCCCTTGTCGTAGCTTGACTTGAAGTATTCCCGATCTTTTCATTTATGGAGAGAGATTTTTTCAGTAGTGATGATGATTCCCATTAAAGGTACCAAATTGATTAATTTTGTTAACCTCAAAAACTTCATTTGATGCGAAAACTTCGAGAAAAATCCTTTGACACAAAGTGAAGATTGAATCTTCCACACTAAAGTTAGTGATTCATTGGAGGCTATAAGACGAAGTTTGGGGAATTCAAGGATGCAAAGATGCGAATTCGAAATTGTTAAAACCCTGATTTGAAGATACAATCGAGCCAGAAGAATCGGAAAAGGTGATGCAGAAGGCAGGCTTTGGCAGATAATTTTATTGAGATAATTCTTCTTCTGGAGTGAAGAATTCTTCTATTGTATCTTCCATGTTCGCCTCTACATCTTCCAAAGGGATGAAATCCTCTAGATTCTGAGGGGATGATAAAACCCGATTCACCACATCTTGAAGAAGACCCGAGTTGTAGGTTTTGAAATCTAGATCTGATATTGGCTAGTAAGAACTAGACAGAAAAGAGGAGATGAGGAGGAGAATCCCAATAACGTTGTCTCTTACCCAAGATTGAATCCACTTGATCCAATAATTCGTGATCCTTTTCTTCCTCATCAGAAGAGATCAGGTTTAAAGGGTTGATAGAGGAAGGAGATGGGAAGAGTTTAAACGGCTGAAGAACCGAGTCCGGAGAAATGAAATTAGATGGATGGCCGTAAGAGGCATCTGAAACGGTTTCTCTCTCTATTTGCTCGTTTATGAGTACTTTGAAATCGGTAGCCCAACTCTGCGATTTAGTTCGAGACCGAGATCGGTCCTTCATCATAAATATCTTCCAAAGGGAAGTTATGCTTAACGCACACCCTTCCACTTGTGTCCTAAACGATGCAATGGTCACAGATTCTAAATGGCAAGTCTAAGTAGACAAAAGACACAGATGTTCGGGTTATTTCCTACTTTGACTCTAGCACTAGTGATAAGGGGTCTTTCAATGTTGACATCAATTCTAGCAAAGACATCATGACCGGGTAGAGGGATTGCATTCATAGGTGAAATGCTAATTACGAACCCCAGATGGGTTCCTATTTGTGCTATAATGTACTCATTAAAATGAAAATTGTGCAAGTAAAGAAATTTGACCCAAACAACAATAGTTTTTAGGGTATTCCTTTCTATTATCATTCCTGGAAACCAAGGTGCATTAGTAAGGATTCCTATCATGATTTCCCTATCAGCGAATGAGATTAAGAAAACGTTCACCCCTATTTGTTTGACCTTAAAATTTGTTGTTTTACCCATCTAAATTTTAAAGCCCTAGCAATGTGAGTTTTGTTAAAAGAAGATGTAGAAAAAAATTCTCGCAATAATAGAATCTTCATGGGTAAAACCTTTAACAAATGGTACATTGAAAGGTAGCTTTTGAGTTATGAAAAGTCTATTTTTGGATGTTGCCTTACCCACTGGGGCAGAGGTACAATACATCTTTTGAAAAGTAAATATCCGAGAAAAAGAAGCCATTTTACCACTGTTCACTTTAAACTTTTTTTTGAACAAAAACGAGATAAACCAGTAATTGCCAGAGCAACAGAGTAAATGAAGAGAGACACCCTTTGTGTAAACTATAGACAGTGACTTCACAAGAAGGTTCTAAAACTTAAAGGCAGGAGAAGAATACTCAGATAATAAGAATGAAAATCATGCTTTAACTTTCAGTAAATTTATTTTTTGTTTGTTTTTATTTATCTTTCACCCCTATAGGTCCTTAGACTAGCCAATGTACGTGCTAAGAAGATGTACACCAGCCAAAGCTTGCCACGTTTTTTGCAAGCTGTAACTCCCAATTTACTCCATCCAAAAGGTAACACGTGTATGAATGGGCCATACCTAAGTCTTTTCCCATTCGTACCTGTCCTTTTACGACCGTGTAAAAATTCATTTTGATGATTTTTTTTTTTTTTTTTTTTTTGTACCCCTTCGCTTTTAACCCCCTAAACTAAACGGGTGCCCATCTTGAAATGGGTAGCGCCCACCAATTTTCCTCCGTTTTTCAAAAATTCAAAATTCAAAATAGAATTTTCGTTTGTTGATTATCTTATACTTTTTCAAATTGTACCGTTGAAATGGAAAAAGAAACCCGTTTCTTCACTTTCCTGCAACATAGAACTTCTTGTGAAAATCAACTGCCGATCTAACTCTCTTCCTAATAATTTTAAGTCCGGACACACTCATCAATTATAGAAAAATGCGTTCAATGGAGAATATACCATGGAAAAAAAAAACCCTACTAATATTACCGATATTTTAGACTTTCGTCTCGAAGTCAAATTCATTAATTTTGTAAACCCATAACATGCATGAATCTAATCTAATGATCCCCTCTACACCGACTAATGCAGCTTATAAATTGACCCCCTCCATTGGCCGATTAACAAACAATCTCATCTCAATCAGTTTTATAACAAAATAGCTCTCTTACCCCTTCACACTTTTGATATCTATGTTTAAACTTAAGAACCTCGTTCTTCAGATGTCTTCCCCAGATGGGAAAATGTTTTCATTGCCAGGTTTCAGTGGAGAGGAACGCGCTGCCTCTTGATGAATTTAAAACGCTCAACAAGCTACAGAAGAAACTATTCGCCCTGAACCCACTCCTCATAATGCTATATTCCTTTACGTTTGAACCCCTATAGCTAATTTGGAGCAAGAAGATCAACGGCAAAGGGTTTTACTTGTATCTAAACAAACTCTTATAAAATTCCAAACTCTCAAAAACAACAAGTTTTTGAAGAAGGTATTAGTTCCATGAATAGAACAAGATTTAGTTTAAGAAATTATTTGTTTTTATATATTTTGAAAGCATGCATGTTAGATTCCATGGTAACTTCGAATCCTAGCAAAAAGACTCTGTAAGAATTTTAAGATGATTTGAAAGAAAGCTTCTTGTTTTGAAATGTTATTACTCGACTAATTTAATTTTGAATAGGTCTAAAAAACTAACCTGCCAAAAAGCCTGAAATGGTTATATCATCATCACACCTTCTCCCCTTATTCTCCACATCCAAGCATGAAACTAAAGATTGCTACATACCTCGGGGAAATTTAGGAAGAACCAGGTATTTTTGACTTACTTCATTACCAAGAGAGAAGAGAGAGAAGAGAGAAGAGAGAGAAAAGAGGATCTAAAGGGGTATTTTTGTGAGGAAATTAAAGATATGTTTTTACCCCAGATTCCAAGGGACTACTCACTCTAAAAATATCATTTCAACAAGCTTTGATCTAAGACAAATGGTTTCTGCCAGTAACTCAACAAGTTCTTACTATCAAGTAAAAAGCCTCATCTACGCTTCGTTTAGTAATCTATGTAGGAAGCGTACACTAGTTAACATTCTCCAACTTCCAGAAGACTACCCCGCTCTCAAAACATCATTTCAGCAAGCTTTAATCTGGGCCAAAAGGTTTCTGCCAATAACTCCACAAGTTTTTGGTGATAAAAAAAAGCCTCATCTATGCTTGTTTTAGTATTTACTGTAGGAAGCGTACACTGGTTAACATTCTCTGTAGGAGGCCTACAGAGGCCTTCTGTCGATTTATTTCAAAATGGGCATATCAATACTATCATCATCTTTGGGTCTAGTGGAGGTTCCCAGCCTTCAAAATCGTGGCCAAAGGCCACTCTTTTCCGCAGGCGTTCGATGTTGTTTAGAATTTCTATGGAAGAGATAGCAGACGGACAACCGTTTTCCGTTTTCAAAAAGTGCAAAACGACTAATGGTTGGCCTTTCCTATTAGCCATTTCCATTAATTTTAAATCGGCCATCCATTAGCCATTTCTTGACCTTTATCTGTTTACACTCGACTTACACTGATCTTCATTTTGGATTTCATTTAATACCCGTAATGGCACTCCTTTACATTTGTCCGGGTCAAATACAAATGGTGCTCCATGTAGACTTCAAAACATTAAGATTATTGTTAGAGCCACCTACATTAAAATAACCATGAAAAACCATCTACAAATGTGAGCAACCCCAAGAACACAAGTGGGATATTTTTCAAACCCATGTGTATTCCTGCCTCGTCCATTGGAGAAATCCTCGAGCCCCGGTGCATACAAAATCCCGAGACTACCAAGCATTCCGGGAATCGTCGGGCTGCGTTTTCCTTAAATCAACCACTTAGTAACATTAATATAGTAGTAGATGTGGGATGCACCCATACGGGCATAATCATCCACGCTATCGGGGGAATAAATCGCAAAGACACTTCATTCTAAGCATACATTTTCGTGTGTGGGCTATGTCCTAGAATTCTTACTGACATCTTCTTATTACAAAGTAGGGATCAACCTCACGGATCTTATGAAAAATCCTTAAAAGAGTGGTCGAGACCATGAAACCTTTTTGGTCCCCAAGTACAACCATCGTTAAAATAATCATTCATCATCCTTGCATCTGCATCCTCACGACCTCTGTAATCAATACTCTCTGCATTACTTCTTTTGGGACTGGTTAATATAAACCATGTGAAGCTTATTGCATCACCTGATAAAGGATGAGAAGATTCTCATTTGTCTCTTCATCATCGGAATCATCCCAAATGGAACCTCATACTTAATTGACATATATCTTCTTAAAGCCATGCTCACTACACCAAATTAGGATCGTAAAGTAGGCCGAGTCGTTACTAAAATGGGCTATCTGGCTCTTGTCTATTGCAAAAGTGGGTGTTACATTTTTTTTTGTAAATCTGGCAATGGGGCCATTTCGAATTTTGGTTTAACGGTCCTCGTGAACAGTGTGAACCGTTCGTTTTTCCAAATGGTAGCAGGATCGTGGTCGTTAGAATTCTTTTGTACTACGCCGTCAACGTCCTCGAGCCGTTTACGTGTCACATTGTAACCGCTTAAACCGTTACTACGTGGCATATTATAACGACTTAGGAGCCGATTACGAACTTTTTGTAACACAAAAATTTCGCGCCCGGTCAACCTTGACCAGGTCAAGGCTGATTAGCGATTCATTTTCTATAGGAAATAAAAGGGAATTCTAAATTCAATACCCTGCATACACCTTTCAATACATTCATAACCACACTCAACAACAATTTTTCAATCTATTCATATCACATTCATTCATATCATATCGATTCATATAATCAAATAACCTAAATTTATCCAAGGACCAACGTTTTTTCTTTTTTCTAAGTGTCAAATTTCTAAGGGAATATATGGAAACCTACTAGGTTCCAAATTTCCAAGGAACACATAGAACGCGTTGATATGATATGGACTCTTTGACTTCTAGTCAGTGCCTTGCCTTTTCTACTTGCTCGCCTTCTTTCATCGGCAAGGTCTCCACTTCCCGCAAACGTGACTTGAGTTCAAGCCTCTTTAGGCTGGCGTGAATATAGCAAGTGAGTTAGTCACCAACAACCAAAACTCATAAAATAGTTCGGGACAAGGAAATGAAAGAAATATTAAACGAATACTCAGTCCATACACATTATTTCAAATGAAATTGGGTAAGCTAGAACTATTTCTTCATTCTTCCTAATAAGCCAGCAGAGGATGAACAAGGTAAATTGTCCTGAATCTGAAGTTCGATTAATGACGACTTTTTATAATGTGCACAAAACTTAAACGAGGTGCACACACACACCTTAACCCTAGATGAGGATGCACAAAATATCAAATACCACATACTAATTGGATGAGAGTGTGATGTAGGCTTCGACTACACCCAACTATTGAGACACCTAAACGAGGTTACATTATTATGACAAGTAAGCTGGATACGGAAAGCATAAATCTTTCAATATAAGAAATAACAAATAAGTATGCAACATTTCAACTGCGCATACAAACCTTAATCTCAGGATGAGTGCAATGAACTCCCTAAGCGATAGACGAAGAGTGAAAGTGTGAAATTATTGACACGCAGTTCCGGTGCTCAACACAAACTGCAAGATCATGCCTTCAACATTTTGAGACTCAAGTAAATCATTCTAGTAATCTCAATTAAGTATGTTTAACTTACTCTCAAGATAAACATATTGAAATGTAATAACCAAGCTAAGTATTCTATAGGTTGTGCAGCAAATGTTTCACCAAAAGCACCAATAGTCTTCATATTAATTTCAGTTGAGCTAGGTTCTGTTTGCATCGTTTCAAGATTAAAATCGAACTTATTTAACTGACGGCAAGTTAACAACATCACATTGATTATTCAAATTAGTCTCCTAATATTTAACAAAACTCATAGGAATTACCTTTTCTTGGCTGAGGATATTAGATCACATGAAAGTGATATATCTTTGAAGTTCAAAGCGCACACTCAAGGCATGAACGGCGACAAGAGAAGCTTCGGATGGGACAAGTGTCACACCTACAAAAATAAAACCTTAGTAAGAAAAAAAGATACATCGTGTGGCGACTTCATGGAGAAACAAAATTGCAACTTCAGGTAGAAGAACAAGAGGATGCACGACCTCATTTTTTATTCTATCACAACACTAAGATCAAAGGATAATGCTCACTTGTGATTTCAAACACATCTATTTAAGAATATCACGTAATGCCTCAAGAAGATCAGGCATGCTAATGACCCTTGTCAACCCATCCAGAGATAAAGCTGCTTGAACAACACTAAGATCATCATCTTGAAGCCACCTCAATATTGCTTGTTGGATAAAAGCAAGATTCTGGAACACAAAACATAAGGGAGAACGAAATCAGGTAAATATATTGGATGGCTTGAGAAACTATTTGACCGTGGAAAATAATTAAGGAAAAAAATCCAAAGATAAGGGTATAATTACAGTATGTTAAAAGCCAAGCATACTAATGCAAAACATCAGCAAAAGTAAGCATGCCCAGATCTCCATATTGGTCAGGCATGAAATAATCAAAGATTTTAAAACTTCTTGCCACAATGAGATAAAGCGCCAAACCCGAGAATCGAGTGACATCAGATTTCAAAATTTTGATTTGGCCAAACTGGATAGGGTAGCTTTATAGATCTCCGCCTTCCATATCAAAAAAAAAGGGGAATCATTAGATAGCTTAAAAATGATCAAAGAAGAAGAACACCTCAAACGGGGGTATAATTAAAAGCCATCAAACATCATGCACTTACAAAGTTTTAGAATAGGAGTTGTGACATCAATGAAGGAATAAGACGATTCTTAATCAAGTTGTTTTTCAATGACTTGCATTTGCAAACCAAGACAAACTAAACATAAATTAAAACAAGTTCTATTGTGAAAAGATCACTTTATTACCTACGGTGATCGGCATGTGGTGCTTCGCCATGTTTGAGAAGTCTTGACCCGGTGTGACCATGTCTAAAACCCACTGACTCACAACCAAACTCGGCACCACACGACTTCGACCACCACTTGCAAATCGCAATAACAACTTCACCATAAGAACCACCAACTTCAGTTCATTTGCACCCATTTGTAGCTGAAACACTCATTTCCATATGCATTTATGCCCGTAATTCATACCACCAAAGCAAACCAAGAACAGACTCATTGGCATCTTCGCTAACTCCGCACACCGACTCAAGCCATTCGAGTTCAACCGCACCAACCGACTTCCATTCCGTAGATCTTCCTCGCTTATAATGTACAATCAAATTCAATCAATCTTAAGCATACATATAATTAAACCAACATTTACTCTCTTCACTTCTAACTATAACAATTTGCACCTTCAACATCATATAAATACCACCATCGACTCATTCTCCATCAGTCTTCTCTTTATCTCACAGCTAAATAATCCTGTCAAAACCCTTTCAGCATATCACGAGATGAACATTAACAACATAATCTTCTTGGCAAACGCCAACAGCATCACCAATCTGCATCACCACTGCCTCCATGACAACAACCACTACAAACCCAAATAGCCACAAATCTCGTTGGTAGCATAAACAACACCAGAATAATCTTCTCCATCTCAGATCCCCTTTCTGTTCTTCATTATTCATCACCGGATTAATTGATTCTGCAATCTATTCGATTCCGACTGCCAATCTATAACAACCCATGCTATGATTCTTTGAAACCCTTACCAAATCGAACCAATACCACAGATCCATCTATTTCCTTGCATCTTTCTCGCCACCAACACTAACACTGGTTCATACCCATTCTTGACTTGAATCAAATGGCAACAACAGATTCATCTTCTATCAGATGAGAATATCACCATTGATTTCTTTTTATAGCGAAATACAGAATCGGAAGGGAAGAAAAGAGTTTAGAAACCGATGATTAATAGATCTTCTTACATAGATCTGTGAAGTTGGAAACCTGAACTCGATTAATAGATGATCTGTGAAATCGAAAACCCTAAAAGGATATGGAAGAGAAAAGAGGGAAGAGAATAAGAATTTTTCGAGGATATGATTCTTGTGGTTGAAATGAGTATTAGGGGAGAAACCTCCTCCAAGTGATTTGGTGTGGGGTGAAAAAATCTTTGGCGCATGTGACTCGCACGCCTAATAACTCCAAGTGTTACGACCCAAGTGTGACCAAGCGTGTGACTCGCACGCCTATAAAAAATTTCGTAATGGCGCATCTTTGTTATTTAATTTTCAAAAATTAGTAATGCACAAGCAGCCTGACTGTTACGAATCTTTCAGAACGGCTATTTGTAATGGGAATTTTGTAACAGCCACAAAGCCGTTACGAATTCCTGTTACGAATCCTGGAATTTGGTGTACTGGCTGCAACTAACAACAATAGCAAAATTGCAATCAAATAGTAGTTAAATAAATAACCATGAAAATTATTTTTACAAAGCCAATTCATCATCACCATAATATTTCAAAATGCATCAAACATTCAACACGGTCAATAATTGTAAATTAGCAAAAGAACATATGAGAATTTCACTACCATAGTCACTAGGATTATAGCTTTCATTTTATAATTTTTGATCGGTCAAAGCGGGAATTGAACCCAGACCTATAGGTTGGGAGTCCAACTCCGGAGAAATTGGCTAATGCCAGTTGGTTATAGCTATCATTTTATTACTATGAACATGTAATCAAATTTTGGCATGTTTATAAAAAACCCTAACAATAATTATATCAATACAACAAAAATAAATAAATTAGGGTTTAGGTTTATTAAAACTTACCTTTGATTCTCGAGTTGATGGAACTCCTCAAAAATTTTTGGACTAATAACTAAACCCCCAAGAACAAACTCAGTGAAGGAATCATAAGAAGTAGTAGTATGCAACTTGATTACGAATGCATTTTGCTTCCAGTCCACTGAAGAACGAACAGAGGAAAACTTGAAGAAAAGAAACTATGGAGAAACCATTTCTTCTATATACCTATTCATATAACGGACAACCATTGTACGGGGTTTTTGTGATTGACCGGTCATGATAAGAGAAATGAGCAATGATTGGCCGTTTCTTCCAAAACGAGTAATGGTCGATCGTTTATGTAGAACGACTAATTGTTGTCCGTTTTGTTTCATAGAAACGGGTAACCATTGCCCGTCCGTAATAAAAATATAGAATTGTCGTTGTGGCTAGACTTCCCCCAAGTTGGCGTGGAAAGTGATTTGGGAAGGGCTTGGGAAGGGATTGGGAAGAATAATCTCGCATTTCCTCTCTTTCACTCCTTCTTCTTATCCAACAAAACTATCAACAACAAATGTTCTCTGCTCAGATCTGGTTTATTTATGACCTAATCTAAGTAGATTTCTTCACTATTTCCTTTTTTAGGTTAGTTAGTAGTTTTAGCTTAATGTTTATTATGTTTTATACTTATCTACAACATTATGGTGGTTTTATATACTCTTTGAGGTTTATATTCGCTTTAGTGGCGGTTCTTGATTATTGGGTTGGGTTCCAAGATCGATAGTCATGCTCTCCAACGACGAAATCTTCATCTTCATCGGTGATTTCTTTGACGGCGGAAGCTTCATCACTAGTTACAAGAGATTTGATCACTCCTATTTTGGGAGCATATTTTTCTAAGGAATAAAAATAAACTAAATGGTTGGGATTTACTTCCTGTTGATGGTGGTTTTTAGCTTAGGGTTAAAATCGTAAAACCTTGCATCCGATGTGATGTCACTCTGCAGGGAAACAGAGCCACGTGTGCTAACCTCTCCACTGGAAAATTTATTGAGCCGCTCAATATACTTACATAAAATTTATCCAGATTGCGAACCCCGGATGTTACTCAAATTTCGGTGCCTCGCGCATATTCACTTAATATAAGTTCCTCGAATGCCTTCTATGCTATGTTCTCCACTTGAACTCTTAATGTTGATACGGCATGACGATTCGTGTTCACGCAATGAGTAGCACGAATCTCCAAGTACTAAGAATAAGATCTTTGCATAAGGTATTCAATCGAGAAAAACATCTTTGCTCCGCAACGAACTTAAAAAGCTCTGTCTCGACGCATGGAATTCAATCAACCCGACTAACTACGAAGTTATGGTTTTGCGCCTCGCGCAATGTACCTTGATTGTCAAAATTAAGCCTATTAGGTAACTAAACCGCCACAAACACGCTGGGAAGTGTGGCCACGCCCCTAACTTGCCTAGGCCCACTTCCCATCGACCAATTAGGTCGCCTAAATGTGCCACGCGCATCCGAACAAGGCCGGTCCCGTGTTGCTTGCCGGTCCCCAATTATTCCAAGGAGAATTCTTCCACGACGCCTGGCCATGCCAAGTCCTAATTCTTCCAAGGAGAATCCTTCCAAGGCGCCAAGATTTGGCCATGCCAAATCTTTCCAAACGGCGCCAAACCCAAACTTTGGCTGCGGAACCAATTCTTTGGCCATGCCGGCCACGTCTCCATGTTACTGGCTGCAAAATGGAAGATTGCAACAATCAACCGGCTACCTTTCCTCTCAAGATGCAAAATCTCGACCGTCGAAGGTCACCACCGAAATGGCAAGCCTCCCAAGCTTAACTTGCAAACAAACAATAGCAACACGCTACACAAAAACTCGAGACATCAAAACATGTCACAAAGCGGGGATGCTCATCGGTATTGGTCTCGCGGTTTAAAGGTGCGGCGGTAATACGCCCGTTATAAGAAAGTGTCATAAAAGTGAGGCGTTAGTAATGGAAAGAAATAATGGTAAAATGTATCATTCATTATGGAAACATCAATTCCGGGCGTTATTCGTTACCATTCTCCTCTATTACTCAAAGCTCCCACCTTTACGAGACCAAGATACGTTTGTTACGACTTGAATAAATAGGTCTCACCTATTTCCACCAAAAAAAGGAAGTTTTGGTCGGCAACACATAATATCTAGAAATCACCTGGTAGGTTTCCATCGCTACCGCTTCTACTGCTTCGATACAAGTCATAAAACGCACACACTTCGTAATCAACTATTCTGGTCTCAACACTTTCTTCGCTTCCTCCCTAAGACCAACCCCTTCTCCTTCACTTTGTGAGCGAAGTAAGCCCGGAATGACCATTTATCGTTTAGGCCAGGAGTTTGCAGATTGATCTCTCGAATCAAAAGTACTCAAAGGCAAGTACATTGTTTAGGGTTTAGATTTGTTTCTCACCCACACACCCAAAATTACCAAAATTAGCAGAAGAGATTTTCACCCATAAACAATTGGCGACCACAGTGGGAGATTAATCTCTCGGTTACAATATCAATTTTCAATTCCCAATTTTGTTTTTCAACCCCGATCTCAAGATGGTAGAACTCAGGTCCGGATCAGCAACAAACCCTGAGAACACTAGCGTTGAAATCAGAGCGGAAAATGTTCCTTCGGGTGTTATACCACTGATCTCCAGAGCCGCTACCGCCTCTCCCAACGTTTTTTCAAGTATGACAGCGGTTCCAACCGCCACCATAGCCGCTACTACTCCATCAGGACGCAGAGGTCGGAGGATCAGAGGAAGCCGACCTCCCTTATGCTTGTTGATATGATGTAAATACAAAAGGTTCTCGTAGGGCTCGAGACAGACATGGATACAACTCGAGAAGGACATACTGATAATATTTTCAATAATGTTGTAGTAAAAGGTTCTTTGAGACTTGTGAAGGAAGATTTTTTTAGACTTAATTTTATAAATATGTTTATGGGTGAAAACTATTTCTGCCGGTTTTGGTAATTTGGGGTGTGTGAATGAGAAATGAGTCTAAACCTTAAACAAATGCACTACATGGGAGTGCTTGTAGATTCGAGAAATCAATCTATGCAAATCCGGCCTAAAACCAAGAAAATGGTCGTTCAGGACTTCATTTTCGGTCACAAAGTGAAGGAGATGGGGTTGATATTAGGAGGGGAAGAAGAAGGTGTTGAGATTGTGAAGGTATTGGCTATGTATGACTTGTATCGTAAATGCAGAACCGGCTTGCGGGATGTAAGCTATCGATTCCGGTGTTTGAATAATGATGGTATCAACACTTGCCTTTGTTATCCTGACTTGTTATGTTGTTTTGGAAATAGGAGGAGAACCTATTTATACAAGTCATTTTGAGCCTTATTCACGTGTCTCGTGGGAAGTAGAGGTAGTGGAGTGATGGAGTAGTGGAGTTGTGGTGTTGGTGTTGCGACGACCAGCCTCGCCCACTTCTCTGTCATCTCTAACCGTCCATGACTTCCCTGACACATTCTTGTGATGGCGCGTTGTACCTGCACGCCTGTAAACCGCCAGACCAATACCTCGATATGTACCCCCAGTTTGTGACATGATTGATGTCTCGAGGGTGTGGATCGTGGGACCCACAGAAAGTAGCATGTAATGCTAGATTAAATAACTAAGTTATTTAGGAAGTCGATACTTGTGAAGTATCGTGTGTATTCTATGTAGGTACTGCATCATGGTGTGGTAAAGTAACGGGTGGTGATCACCTTAACGCCTTTTATCACCAATTAACTCGACTGGGGTTGTATAACCAAGCTTGGGTGAAGTTGGACAGACGAGATGATCTTTGAGACACTCATCTGCGACCGTTGGTGGAATTAGGGTTTTTGAAGAGGTGCGCTGGCATCACTCTTCAGCTTGCTCGAATCCAAGCTTGGGATACAATTTCGACAGGGCCGATCGTGCATGTGTGTATGACCGGTTGTCAGCCGAGCAAAAATAATTTCACTTTCTCACTCTACTAAATATAAATGAAGTACGTGATAAGAAAGAGTTTGTATCCACAAAGAGGCAATTGTTGTTATAAAATTTCAGTTTCTAAAGTAACCAAGGGGGATTTTTTTTTGTTTTATCTAAGCAATAATAAAAATAATTGAAAGCAATAAAATAATTTGAATAATCAATAAGGAGAAGATATTGGTCACGGGATAGTATCATTCACAAACATGTATTTTCATCAATGATTAGAATTGATAATTTAATCTCTCATTTACTAAAAGCCCTAGGATACCTTTTGATCGCAAAGTATATCCCGCTAATTCCCTGATTTCATCACAACCACATTAAAAGATGCATATGTGAATTCTTCTAGAAAGCAACCTAAATTGTAAAAGCACAATTAAGTTTAACTCCCTCAAAGCACTAAGTTCTATGGAATAAGACTAATTAAGGCAATCAAACGTGTAAAAGCACTAATTCAATTTAACCAAGGTTATGATTCATAAGCAATTATAAAGATGTATCACTACAAGTAATAACCACACTATGCTACTTAGAATCGGGGATAAACAACTATTTCGTATTGAAAACCCTAATCTAGCAATAGAGATGAATGTAAATCGTATTGATTCCGGACTCAACCAAACAAACAATCAAATCATATGGCAATATTAATAATGAATCATAAACAATAAAGTATTGAGACAAAACTAATTCATAGATTCAAATAACATGTTGAGAAATCAACTTTATCCCATAACCAATAATATGTGTTTAGCTACTCATAGCTATGGAGTTCATCATAAAAATATTAATTGAATTAGAGAAGATGAACAAATGCAAACCCTAGAAGCGTAAACAAAAGCGGCTCTCTCCAAGTTCCAAGAATAATATGTGATCTCTCCTAAAGTTGTAGAAGTCTTCTTTATATAGCTTTTCCTCTCTTCCAAGACTAGGTCAAGCCCCAAAGGTCCAATAGATAGAAGTCCACCAAGCCCATGTGTGAGGGAAACCCATGTGAAAATATGTCCCAAAAATAGTCGCCGGAAAACTGGTATTGTGGTAGGAAATTGGCCGGAAAAGTATCTCGAGATGACCGGCAAAGTCCTCCGGTCATAGGTCAACGAAGTCACTTTCGGTGGTCGAGTCATCGAATCGGCTGATCGGGAACCGAGTCAGCTGTTCCGATTGAGATAATCGGGCTTACTTGTCGGACCATTGCACATGCCGTAGTAGTGCCGCACCAAGATTGTGTAATAACTCCTTGCGACCATCTTGGTTGTGCATAACTTTGACCATCTTGGCTCTTCCATTCTCTCCAATTCAACATCGCCTTCTTCACTTTAGCCGCAACTCAAACCAATGCGCAAATCGGCATAACCCATTCTCTATAATCACAAGTACCCATTACATCACCACCGTTCAACTCGGTTGCACATCTACACCGCAATTGATTCAACTCAAAGATTAAGACCATCTCGAGACCCTCCGCACTAGTACCGCCATTTCAATTTAAGCTCAACTCAATTACAATATCCTTCTCTCCCCGTATAACGACACAACCACCATAGTGGGCATACCACAACAACTCGACTTCAATTTGCCACATTAAGCAATTCAAGCTCTCCGTTGTCAACAAGTACCCATCTCAGTTCATCCATTCAACGGCCATCACTCGTAGTTGCAGTCACCGCAACTATCATTCTTTCGCAACTTCGATTCATCTCATTCATTTCTGTCTTAGTCACAGATTCAACACCACCAACACTTCATTCCACCTAAAAATCATTATCTCGCATCTCGCCTATTGCGGTGCTTTGATTCGGGTTCTATTGTACTCAGCAATAGCCCGTAATCACCGGCTCATGCCCCGTAATCACCCCAGTCCATAGCATCACTTGCACTTGACTATCTCCTGCGGTTCCATTCTAACACTGCTTCAACTAAAACCATCCTGCTATGCCATCCACTTCTGTGCATTAAGACTTGCAAATCCCCAGCTGTTTCCTCCGTCAGCAACTACATCACTCTCTGTCGCATCCTCCTTGCCAGCAACAAAGAACCATTCCCCTGTTGAATTGCAGTCTCAGTATCACCCCTAGCATACTCCACCATATCTTGCTACATTTGTAGTACCCATGAACCCATTGCAGCAGCAAACAATCTCAGCTCATTCTTCATCGTAAAGAGACAAACAATCACAAATGCCAGATCCGCACCTTTTCTACATCTCGGTGCATGTTTGCACGCCTTGCACAACCATTTGAGCACCAACTGTAGTAGCCATTTACTCCATCCATATATGTTCAGTTCGAAACACTGAAAAACTATCCACCAATTCCTTCTCTATCTCAAACCACCAACACAGAGCACCAACACCTGCACCTAAACATACATCTAACCCTTGTAAGCAATTTCTTCCCTGGACATTTAACCAAACCATTTCTGCAGTTTAGTTTCAAACCCAGATGAGTAATAACAACACCTCATAATCCTCCATATGCTCAAACCCATGGCAGCAGATTCTTAATCTCATTATCTGTAGCCCCTTTTGCACCACCGATTCATACTAACTCAGCCTTCAAACTCGACCACTATCTCAGAAAACTGCACCACCAAAGCCATATCCTGCCATTCTCCATGGATCAGCACCACAACCAATTTGCAACCATCGACTGTCACAACAGAGGCCAATTTTTTTGAACCCTAAATCCTTCTCAATTCAAAACCCCTTCATTCCTAACTTCAATCACCTCAAATCTTCAACTCGAGCTTCAAATTCAAACATCATTTAAAACCCTAATTTATTTTTTCTTCTCAATCAACAACACTTTTGACTAATTCAACCTCGACCCAAGCTTAACCACCTCTCAAATCGATCATTATGATAGTAAGCTTCTTCATTCTCTCATCTTCATATCAATTTCATTCCAGATTCGCACCTAAACCTTCACTGTAAATAAGAAAAAACCATCACAGCCCCATTCTCGAATCTCTAATTACTTCATCCGCATCTTCACAAATTCCTCCACTGAACCCTAATTGATCCCCACTCTCATCTCTCGATTTAAACTCTAAAAAAGCAGCCGGCCACCATAATCAAGCTTTCTCTCTTCTACGAATTTCGGTTGGAGTAAAAGAAAACTAATGATAAGAAAAAATAAATCTTCTACGCAATTTGGGTTTTGTGTAGGAGTAAATATTGATAAAGATACCCCATTGCTTTGGATAAGGGCTGCCCGAGATCTCATTTGGCCTGTCAGTTTCGCGGAACCGACTGCCTATTCACTTCTTTGCTCAACCGTAGCTAGCTTCGCTCGCCTGTGAATTGGTCTTTTTGCTCTTTTTCTTCTTTGTTTTTCCAAATGACTCCAAAATACCTAAACACTTAAAAGTAAACATAAGATACATAATTTACAAGAAAACTCGCAAAAAAAGCATAAACTATAGATAAATATCAAGGTGTTTTAGACACCTATCAAATTCCCCCACACTTAGACTTTGCTAGTCCTCGAGCAAATCAAACAAAATAATTATAAAACATACATACAACTCCATGTCGTCGAGGCTACGGTCACATTTAGCACATATAACAAGCCTTTAAACCCCTAGGTGTCCTAGTGGATGAGTTATAGTCTCGTGAGGGTTTACTAGAGATATACCCACAAAACCTATTTTCCAACTTACTAGTTCTCCGTAATGATAGCATCCAACGCGCTAAGAAGACATAGAGATTCTGCACACTAGTCATAAAAAGTTAGACACATAAATGAACACAATCTCATCCTTACAAGTTGAGAGAAAAATAACCATCCCTTCTCGACAAAAATTCGGGTTCGGAGTGATCAAAAGTCTCGACTCTGCCTCACAAGAAAGGGTTTTATGAAGTTGCTCTCAATAATAAACAACTTTTTATGGGTCACACATGTGTCCAGGTAGGAATGAAGAGAGAATCCTGAGACATGTTGAATGGTAGGAAGGCAAACCCTCCGAATCGTTTTGAAAACCCACATATTTTATCATTTTTGAAAACCCATTTTTTCTGACGATCTCTAAGAAAGAATATCAACCACTTAACGAAGGTGGGAATATGCTTACTTACCTCGTTATCTGTTCGACGTGCAGCTAGCACCACTCTCACAGCATCCATAGAACGTCTTCTGTCTTCAATCGTGTCTTCATCTTCGTCTTGATCTTCAACTCTTGATGATAACTCTTGAACTTCATTAGAATCTTGACAATGTAACTCTTTCCTCTAATTCCTTATTGCTTGAAACTTCATTGTAGATATTCCTTCTCAAACCCAAAATATGATACAATGGATTTTTCTTGTCTCTCTCTTTTTTTTTTTTTTTTTTTTTTTTTTTTTTTTTGAGACAAGAGAAATAAATACAAATAAAATAAAAATGTAAGTACAAAGGCCATGGTGTAAGTACTTTACCGCTTGATTCTTCACAACTTATATGTCTTGATATCATAAAATTCTCGAACTCTCATCTTGATAATCTTCGCTCTCGTACATAAAGTCTTCAACTTGTAAAATTCTCGCTCCTTATCTTGTTGCTTTACTTGAATCTGAAATATGCTCATTTTAAACTATTTGCTTGTAAACCTTGAACGCCTTCAACTTTCCTTAAAATTTGTGATGCTCCTCTTTGTTGATGATGATGGTGTTTCTATGGACCTGTTGGTGTAGTAGAGAGATAAAGTGGATGGAGCTAACTGCGAACAAGATTACAAGTGGTAAGTAAGTTAGCAATTCGATGTCACCATCATGGTTGATAAAAATAGCACTCAAGAGATCAAAATAGTGTTTCTATTGGTGGGAGGTTGGGTAACTCACCATTCTACCCGGAGTTTACGTACGGTGACACACACTCTAAAAGCACAAATTTAGACAGTACAAAGAATGAAGGTCGGTGCCTCTCATGATGTAACATGGGTAGTCTCCACTATAGGGGACCACTACTCTAATACCAATTCAGTCTCGCACCTTATTTTCCCTTTGGCATGGTTAAATCCAACTTTAACTCTCATACAATTAAGAAACCCGATCATGTTCTCTGTCATCTCTAAGTTCATCCCACTCTTATGAGAATCTCGATGTAATCTTAGCGACATGTACACTATGTGACTCTAAACTAACTACAAGTTGGAGTTTTTATTCACTAATTTACACAAAAATTGAAAATGTCATGAAAATTTTAAAATTTACAATGCAAATGCTTAACTTCATCCCCCACACTTAAACTTTACATTGTCCTCAATGTAAATTGAATCGTCCAAAGTAAGTCAAGGTGGGAAATTCTAACATGAATGTGACAAGAAATCGGAAAAAAATAAAAACAAGATAAGAAAACTAAAAACAAAACAAGAAATAAATACAAGACAAGAAATACTCATCCGATGGGTTGCCTCCCATTTAGCGCTTGGTTTAAAGTCGTCAGACCGACTATCTCCTTGCTTTCTATGACTCCTCCAGAGGGTACATCCACAAAGTTAACTCCTTCCACCACTTCGGAAGTGAAATTCTCATAATATGGTTTCAACCGGTGCCCATTAACTTTAAATTCTTTCCCGTAGCTATGCTCCCCAATTTCTACCGCACCATGAGAAAACACATTAGTAACAATAAAAGGTCCGATCCATCATGACCTTAATTTACCCTAAATAAATGCAAGCGAGAATTAAACAAAAGCACTTTTTGCCCAATAAAAATTGTTTCCTAGAAATCATGTTATCATGAAATGCTTTCGTCTTTTTCTTATAAATACGTGAGCTTTCAAATGCATCATTGCGAAGCTACTCTAGCTCTTGGAGTTGTAACTTCCTTTGCTTTCCAGCCCCATCCATCTCCATATTGCATTGCTTAATACCCAAAAACTCCTTAGGATCAATTTCAACAGGTAAATGACAAGGTTTACCATACACAAGCCTAAAGGAAGACATCCCTATAGGTGTCTTGTATGCAGTTCTATACGCCCCAAAAAGCATCATTAAGTCGCATGCTCCAATCTTTCCTTGTTGGGTTCACCGTCTTCTCTAGAATGGATTTCACCTCCCGGTTAGAAACCTCGGCTTGTCTATTTGTTTGGGGATGATAAGGTGTTGCAATCTTGTGCGACACATTGTACTTCGTCAACAAGCTTTGTAAAATCCTGTTTTTGAAGTGAGAACCCCATCGCTAATTATGGCTCTTGGAATTCCAAACCTTGCAAAAATATTAGCTTGCACAAAATCTGAAAACCACTTTAGAATCATTAGTTTGGGTGGCCTTAGCTTCCACCCATTTAGAGACATAATCAACCGCAAGTAAGATATAAAATTCCATGGGGAGTTGACAAAGGACCCATAAAATCAATACCCCATACATCAAAAACTTCAATAAATTGAATAAACGTTTGTGGCATTTGATTTCGGGCACCTATATTGCCTGTTCTTTGGCACCTATCACAAGTTATACAAAATATATTTGCATCCTTAAACAAGGTTGGCCAATAGAAACCACTTTCAAGTACCTTGTGAGAGGTTCTCTTACTCCCAAAGTGTCCTCCATAAGCATAAGAGTGACAAAAAGACAAGATAGAATTAAATTCAAATTGGGAACGCACCTTCTTATTACTTGGTCACTACAATGTTTCCATAAGTATGGATCATCCCATATGTATTGGTTCCCTAACTTCTTAAGTTTGTCCCTCTCAAAGACGAGACAAGTTCTTTGGGATTTGTTTAGATACCAAGTAATTGAAAATATCGGCATACCATGGTTCTCCAAAGGCAATTGAGAATAGTTGCTCATCCCGGAATGTAGTTGCGGGAAATCCTACACTACACCC
>JAJJWW010017846.1:0-19093 GCA_023531295.1 Papaver armeniacum
TTTCCACCATAAGTAATTTGATCCATCGATGATCATTTGGTAATGTTTATAGAGATAGAACTCTGTCCATATTCAGATCGCTACAAACACAGACTTATGAGGTCTTAAATGTATTTTCCTGCTCTGATACCAATTGAAAAAGTGGGGGTCTAACAACCACACCCAATATTTCGTTCGCCAATCTGAATAGACAAACTCCAATATAATTTCAAGAGAATCAACTAGACAGTCAGAATCAATAGAAAAATATATCAAAGAGTTTATATCTCAATTCCTCAATTCAATATGCAATCAGCAAATATGAATTTGCGAGACCGATTGAATAAGAGAAATAACTTGGACGGTATCACAAACCAATATCCAAGTGTCAATCAATTCAATCAACAACCCAAAGGTCGGATTCAAGAACTGATTGAACTTAACGCAGAACCTATGATATTTCTATTATATAACAAAATATAATGCGGAAAAGAAATAACACAGACACCAGAAATTTTGTTAACGAAGAAAACCGCAAATCGAAAAATCCCGAGACCTAGTCAAGCTTTGAACACCACACTATATTAAGTCAGTTACATACACTAGCCTACTACCAATGAACTTCAGATTGGAATGTAGTTGAGAGCTAATCAATCTCATACCGATCCAAGTGCAGCTTCGCTCCTTACGTCTCTCGAACCCTGGTGAGATTCTACGTACGCACTTGATTCCCTTAGATGATCCCCACACAACCAAGAGTTGCTTTCGACTCCAAAGTCGAATACTTGATAAACAAATCTATCTCACACTGTAAAAGTCTATTGGAATAGATAACCGTTTTTTCCACAAAAATACCTATGAGTTTTGTTCCGTCTTTTGATAAATCAAGGTGCACATGAACCAATTGATAAACCGGACTTATATTCCCGAAGAACAACCTAGTATTATAAAATACCTCACAATAATCTTAATCGTAAGGAAGCGATACAAGATATTGTGGAATCACAAACGATGATATGAAGATGTTTGTGACTACTTTTAATCTTACCTATCGGAGATAAATCTCAAGCAAATCTTAGCAAAGATAATACTCAATCACGATAGAGAAGTAAGATCGAACACGCTACCACAGATAAAATAGTTGGGCATGGCTTCACAATCCCAATGAAGTCTTTAAGTCGTTAACCCACATGGTTTCCCGTGAAAACCTAAGGTTAATGGAGAATCGACTCTAGTCACAACTAGTATCACACATAAGGTGTGGGGATTAGGTTTCCAGTTTGCTAGAGTTCTCCCTTATATAGTTTTCAAATCGGGTTTGGAATCTAAGTTACCTTGGTAACAAAGCATTCAATATTCACCATTAGATGAAACACGATTAGACTCAAGCTAATATCTTTCAAGTTAGATCCAACTTAGCTTGTTATACACAAATGAAATGTACCTTCATTTAGGTTTGAGTAATCGTACCTAAACGTGTACACTAGGTTGGCTCAACATTAGTTAACCGAAGTTAGCTATATGAACACTCTCATATCAACCTTATTCATCTTAACCACAACTAGTTCAAATGACTCAAATGAAACTAGTTATGGAGTTGTTCAATTGCTATATTCTCATAGAAGTATACAAGAACACAATTGAAGCAAAATTGGTTTGGTTCACTCGAATCAATTCATGAACATTATAGCCACGGTTTGCAAAGAATGCATTCCTTATTATATAAGTGTATTAGTTCATGAACAAAGCGCTTTTAGAACTATAACCACTCAAGTATGCAAACGTGTACGCATACTTAGGTAGTTATTCTGAGTTTGGGTTCGCCAGTATGCAAACGGGTACGAATACTTCCGAACATAGCAGAAATTCCCGGACCCAAACCCTTCGCCAAGACGTCTGGACGTGGCATGTGTGTGTACTTAGGTACTTAATTTCACAACTAACTGTGCATGCATACGGGTATGCATACTATAGTTCCGGTCATGGATCACATACATGCAAGAATTCATATTATGTTCATAATCCAGTGATGGTTAAGTGTTCTAAACTCTATTTCAATCATTGAAACTTTCTTAGAGGATCACAATAGTTGTTTTCACGACAAAGCAATTTTCAAGTTATTGAAATAATCATCACGAAACATTCCAAGTCTACACCAAATGATTATATCACACAAACCATGTAAGATGTTACTCGGCGATTTTTACATGATCATATTATGACTTTCGTCAAAAATATAAGATGAACTTAGTTGAAGCGAAAGCTTACTAACACATATTTCGAGAAATATGTAAGCGAGTTAAACTCAACTCGAAATCTCAAATGTGCATAATCGAATATTATATAGTAATACGACTTTTGTCTCAATATATGAGATAAAGTAGAAATAAACTTTCCAAGTGATAGATGAGGTTTAGTCTCCACATACCTTTTGTTTATGAAGTTCCACAAGATCTCCTTAGTAGTTCTTAGTCTTCAATTGATGAACACCGTGAAGTCTAATGCTCAACTACACAATCTATCCTAGTCCGAGACATCACTATAAGTAGACTAGAAATCAAGACTTATAGTTTTGATCACTAACATTGACAACAAGCTTGAGATAGAAACGCTATAAGTTCGGATCGAGCAAAGGTTTCAACAAGTCCTCCCTCGTGGAGTTACAAGAACAGTTTACGCATTCCTTGATGCTCGGCATTGTGGGATTGGGTCATGACTTAGGTCACCTCTTGCTCGGATAAGCATCGTAAGATTGTATTGCTATAGCTTCTTCAATAGAGCAAGTTTTCGTTTATGAAGAATCGGGATGCCTTCCTTTGAATCTTTAGTGTCGTCTGCCTTTCACTAGGCAGTTTTCCATGTTTGAAGTAGTCGATATACGGTTGTCTCCATTCGATGCCTTCAGCTGAACAGACTTCTGCAGGCTGTTATGCCGACATGTTTGGCCAATATACTCCCAGTCTTTGTAGCTTTCTATAGAGATAAACATCGCCTGACTGACCTAAAAAAATTTTCTGTAGTACTCTTTCAGTTTCCTTCTTGTTTAAGCATCTTGCCAGGGATCCTCCTGCGGCACGATAGTACAAAGCTGCTTGTATTACCATGAACTGCTCAGGACTTTAGCTGGCATAACCCGATCATCATCCATTTTTTTAGGTCTTCAATGTACACCTTTCACCAGTCGTCCGCTTCGTCGAAGGCTATAGGTTCTCTTTCCAAGTGATGGTAGTTCCTTTATTCTTATTGTCATTGTACCCTCGTCTTCACCATTAATCTGCATTTTACTCACCAAGGTAGCCAGAGCGTCCGCGTGTCTATTCCCGCTCCTACCCATGTGTTCTAGAGTCAATTTTGTTTGGTGGATCAAGCTTTGTGCTTCTGCCCTGTAGGGTGTTAGATTCGCCTCTTTCATGTGGAAGTCGACGTTTACTTGATTCGTCACTAACTTAGGGTTGCCTTTTATCTCCACGCTTCCCAGGTCGAGCTCTTTTGACAATCTAAGGCCTAGATTCAGTGCCTTGTATTCAACAACGTTATTACTGTACGAGAAATCCAGTTTGAACGAGTATGACAACAGATCGCCTTGCGGGGCTTCGAATACCACTCGGCTCCTCCTACATTTCCATAAGACGATCCATCAAAGAGCATGGTCCAAAGCTTATCAATTTCTGCGACTGCCACCTCTCCAGGTATGTATTTATGTACCTCGTCGTCTCCTTCTCCTAGGAACATTACCAAGAGATTAGCTATTTCCTATCCGCGTACTCCCTTCGGTCGTTGATACTTGAGCTCGAACTCATACAGTTTCAGTAACCAATGCGCGGTCCTCCCCGTCAAGACAGGCTTGGAATCCAAGTATGTTGTTGGGTTTGTCGTGGCTATCACGATCGTCTCGTGTGTTAGCAAGTAAGGGAGTAGCTTTTGTGAGGCGTATATGAGAGCTAGACATGCTTGTTCGACGTGCGGATATATGAGTACTACGTCACGTAAAACTCGGCTTACATAATAGATAGGTGATAACTGGTCGCCCCCCATATCCAAAGAAAGTGACGGCCCCGATTGCTAAGTTGGTGGACGTCATTGTATAAATATAATATGACTCCTTTGATAGGTGGTCTTAATACTTGTGGGCTAACAAAGCACTGTTTGAGTTTTTGGAACGCTGCGCATTGTATCCCTCCCCATGTGAACACGACGTTTTACCTTAGTAGCGGCAAAAATACGGATAGCAGTTGAGCGAGCCATGGTACGGAACGACGTATGTACGATATCCTCCCGATAAATGCCTGCAATTCTTTGGTGTTCGCTGGCAGGGCCATAGTTGTAATGGCGTCCACTTTATCCGGGTCTACTTGGATCCCTTCGTTGGTTACTACGAATCCTAAAAACTTCCCCGATGTTACTCCAAAAGCGCATTTGAGTGGATTCATTCTAAGTTGGAACTTTCTGCACCTCTCGAATACAATTTTCATGTGCGAGATGTGGTCCTCGGGGACCTGTGACTTCACTATGATGTCGTCGACGTAGACTTCTACTGTTTGATGCAGCAGGTCGTGAAATATGGATGTCATGGCGCGTTGATAGGTGGCGCCTACATTCTTTAAGCCGAATGGCATTACGACATAATAGAAGTTTCCATACGGGGTATGGAAGGCCGTATTCAATGCATCTGCCACGGGCATCCGTAACTGATTGTATCCGCTGAAACAATCCATGAAGGATAATCGCTTCTTACCTCTCGTCGTGTCTACCGTGATTAGACTTTTTTAATAGAAGTTCAAATTCAATACGGAAGTCGAGTACCTACCATATCAGGGTTTTTTTCCTCCATATTAATACATAAAGGAAAAGAAAACATATATTTTCTACGATAATAAAAGGAAAAAATAAATAAAATGCGCACATATTTTCTTTCTTTTCTCCACTTATTTTATGTATTCGGCCCCACACCAAATCAAAAATGCATCGCCACGGGAGGGGATGAGGCCCCGTGCCCACCAAATAAAAGATGCATCATCACTTGGCGGGCGAAGCACCACAAGACACCAAATGCGCGAAACATAGCACGGCACAAATCTACTGCCATTTATATTTGCTTCTGGATATGCAGTTATCGCTAATTTTTGTTTTGTTAAGATCCATTGGGTTGCTAAATATGCAAGTTTTGTACAGCTTTGGGAAGCTAAAAGAGGTGCAGCTTTGACTGATTTTCTTTAACTTGTAAGGTGCTCCAGTTTTGCTTTTTTTTTTATTGCTTCTTCTTTTGCTGCCTCTTTTGTGGGTGGCTCCAAAATTGTAAAATTTTAGGTTCCTTTTATGAATTTATTGAATAATGATTCTCTCAAAGAATGATGAAAATACTGCTTGATTGAAAGAGATTAGGGGTGAGCATTTCATCCGTAATCCGCGAATTTAACCGGGACCAACCGTATTTGTGCGATGGATGCCCGGATCGTTCGCTAATGGGTTGGACGCGGATGGGATTTCTGAAATCCAACGGATTACGATTGGACCCGGATGCAATCTTGAAAATCCGTTGGACATGCATCCATATCCGTTAGATCAGGGGTATTTATATAGTTTCTAGAAAATATATGGATAGTTTTAGAATTTTTAGGTGTTTGCTTGCACAATTTATAAGAGCTGATACCAACATTACTAGGGGCTGATACCATCTCAAGATGTTAAGCGATCCTGGTCGTTGGATCAGCTAAATGGTATCAGCCGTATCAGCCCCCAGTAATGCTGGTATCAGCCCTTATAAATCAGCTTTGCTTGGAGTGTTGTCCATGACACTTCTATATTTATATACGTATATAAAATGTTTACGTTATATATAAACTTTATTTTTTGAAATCCGTAGTGTAGTGTATTGGATTGGATGCGGATGAGGAAAAAACCGGTCCATACCGGCCCATGCTCACCACTAAAAGAGTCTTAGAGTAGTGGTAGAAATACGCCAGGAAAAGGAAGAGACAGTAAACTAAAAAGAGTGCATTTTTGGAAAAATAAAAACTGTCGTCAACAGCAGGGTTCGAACCTGCGCGGGCGAAGCCCAACAGATTTCAAGTCTGTCTCCTTAACCACTCGGACATATTGACGTGATGATGATGATGATTTCTTACAGCTAATATTTATATTGATGTCTCCTTAAAAATTCTCAAAATGGTCTGTACAACTTTTAACTGGCCAGCTGAAATAAGAGTTTTACCCTCACGTACGGATGAAGTTGAACTCAGCTTTGTTTAAACAAAACTAGTCATAAAAACCCAAGGTGACTAAACTTGTGGTACAAAAACCCCACTCAAATGTTGGGATCCGTTAAAACTCCATCTTAAACAAGAACGCGCAATTGGGGGATATGAAAACTAATTGGGGGATATGACTAAATGACAAAATAGGGATCCAAATATCCTAGCTGGGTTACCCCTTATCTAATTAAATTTTAATTCCTAATTTAACCCTCACTAATCAGATTAGTTACTAATTATGATTAGTAAAATATTAATGATTTGGGGATATAATTTGTGTATTTATGTTTATTTGAATTTGTTTGTGTTAGTTTAAAGGGAAAAAAATTTTGAGTAGAATTTTTTTTTTTTTTTTGAAAATGGAAGATGATTGTGATGAGAGACTTGCAACCGGCCAATCTTTAGCTCAATTACAACAACAATCATATCTTCAATCTTTGATTAATGATAACAACTCACAATTGAGAGGAATTCTTTTTTGAAAATGGAAGATGATTGTGATGAGAGAATTACCGCTAATAAGAGGTTGAAAAATTGATTTTTCTTCTTTGAATCCACCATTGTTGCAATTGAAAAAGCTTGGTGCCTAAGATGGTATTCAACCAAACCCATGCGGGCAATTGTTGGAAATATTCATAAATTGTTTGCCACTATGATGTTCTCCGAGAGACGATTTTTTCCCGGTTTTGATGTTAATTTTTTTTGAACAGTACCGGCATGGTAATCATGGATTCGAAAGACTTGCAGTACATGTTCCTAAAGATAGTATTTTGCTTAAATTTCCATGCCTAACAGGGATGAAAAGTATCCGTAACGTTGATTTTTTTTTTTTTTCACTTGACTACCAGGCATTGATAGGAAATTCTCGAGCATGCCGATCATGTTCCTAAGATATAGTTTTCATCAATTCCGGCATGGTCTTCATCTCTTCCTTTTTGAATTTTTTCTGGTATTAATCAGCCCACCACGGCATGGTTAGTTGATATGAAGACCATGCGGATTGTTTTCCGGCATACCATGCCGCTTTATTTTCTATGCGGAAGTGGACTGATTAATACCAGAAAAAATTCAATTAGGAAGTGATGAAGACCATGCTAATTGATGAAGACCATATGTCGAACATGATACCGGCATGGTCTTCATCAATTCCGGCATGGTCATCATCACTTTCAACATGATCTTCATCACTTCCGAATAAAAAAAAATTGGTTTCCAAAGTGAGGAAAAGAGAATTTGATATAGAGTGGGGAGAGTTTAGAATTTGAAAGGTCATCATCACTTTCAGCATGATCTTCATCACTTCCGAATAAAAAAATTTGGTTTCCAAAGTGAGGAGAAGAGAATTTGATATAGAGTGGGGAGAGTTTAGAATTTGAAAGGGAATGGGAAATATTTGGGTTTCAAAGCTCCACCCCTAAATAAGATTAATAAGAAGTGGAGATGGAAATGGGGATATGATTTTGTTTTTTGATTTTAAGTTTTTGATTTTTATTTTGTGGGAAGGGTAATTTAGTATTTTCGCCCCCAAAAGTCACCCCTTAGCACACACCATGGGTTGGGGGAAGTAATTCATATCCCCCAATTAGATTATATATCCCCCAATTACGCGTTCTTAAACAAAATTGATACAAAAACCCCAAATTTTTAAAAATTGATACAAAAACCCCAAATTTCAAAATTGGTTTCATCAAATTCTTTGGGGTTTCATCAAATTTTATGATGAAACCAAATTTTGGTTTCATCAACCGCGAGTTATTTTTATTTTGTTGGGGTTTTTGTGTTACTTTTGTTTTGATGGGTTTTTTGTGGATGGATATTGACACCTTTGGGGTTATAACTCGCGGACCGTTGTTTAAATTCGATTCAGGATGTTGTTGCGGCACTTTCCTAAACTACTCTCTTTCTATATTTGGAGTCTCCTAGTTGTTTCCTCCTAAGTTTATGTTTCCTTATTTAGCTACAACTCTGAGCTATATAAGCCCGTGTTGTTGAACTAAGCTATTCCAATACAAGTTTGCAGTTTTGATAGGAAAAATGTTTAACTTTAAGAAGTTAAAAGAGAAGCAAAGAGAAGCTAGTGAAAATGCCAATGGGAGAGCGCGCGTCAAGAAGCAAAGTCTAGGAGAATTGCGCCTTAATAAAGGTTTTTACTCTCCCTCCCTCCAACTGAACATGCACACACGCTATACCATTTTGTAGCTTTTCCATTTCAATAATTTATTTGTGAAATCTTTTTCTTGTAGATATCAGTGAATTGAATCTTCCCCAAACTACTAAAATAGCATTCCCTAATGGCAAGGATGAGCTGATGAACTTCGAGGTCAGCATTCGACCTGACGAAGGATACTACAGGTGTGTGATTTTGTTCTGCAAAATGCAGCTAACTATTGAGATTCTGAGATGAGTCGCATCCTTTGAATATTTTTACGTTCTAGTGGCATGATTTTAATATGTTTATTTTGATGTGAGACAGGAGTGGTAAGTTTGAGTTTACTTTCCAAGTCCCCCCTACGTACCCTCATGAAGCACCAAAGGTTAAGTGCAAGACAAAGGTAGGTTTTTCTCCAATGACCCTTCTTTTAATGGTTTCTTTACTGGTGCATTTAATCAGTTTACATTGTGCTACTCTTGCCTATATGTCTTACGAGAATTTCTACCCGCAGGTTTACCATCCTAATATTGACCTTGTAGATGTAGAAAATCCTACTACTACATCCAAAGAACTATACTAAGAAAGTAATACGCGTAAACATGAAAGAACACAAGATATACGTGGTTCGGCATGATTACCTACGTCCACGGGGGTTAAAGGATGATCTTATTACTTGATTCAAGGTTACAAGACGAGTGTTTCTCTCAACGCTCTAGGTATGCTCTCCTATCTCTCCTGTTACTTTCCCTTTTACCTCTCTACACGGTCTATATTTATAGTTACAGGTGATGATACATCCAGTGCTACGGTGTTAGGCCTGGCGTAGCTTCCTTGATGTTCTTCTCGGGTGATCAGTTGATACCTCAGCCGATGTTCTTATTTGTTCGGGTCGAGATGCCTAGCCGAGTGATGTCTCCTTCTGCTATCCCGTCACTCGATGTCGCTCACTGGGTGGGGATGATCGATGTCGCCCTTTGGATCCTTGGGTCAGTCTTCCTTGACCGAGCTCTTCTTATCTCTTTACCAACTCGTACCAGTATTTATTACTCCAAAGACCGATGACCATCACATCATAACTTTTCCCCTTTTCGCCGACTTCTCGATTTGTCTCCGCTCCTTTTTCCTCGCGCCCTGATTAGGGAAGCGATCCATTTTCTAAATGCATACTTTCCCCGGTACACCATGGCTTAGGATTATTCCACCTGTCCCTGTGGATTATTTACACCTACAGACCTGGAGGGAAATGTCTGCCTCAATATCTTACGTGAAGACGGGAAACCTGTCCTCAACCTAAACACAGTCATTTATGGACTCAATTTTCTTTTTACAGTATGTTTTTCTATACTTTTTTATGTTAACACCATTGTCTTTGAAGTTAAATGCTTGCCATTATACCATTGATTCTTTTAAACTGAAAATTTGCGAATAATTGCAGCATCCTAATCATGAGGATCCGTTAAATCACGAAGCAGCAGCTGTATTGAGGGATGATCCAAAAACCTTTGAGGCCAATGTGCATAGAGCGATGACTGGTGGTGGTGGATATGTAGGGAACACTACCTTTTCGCGGTGCATTTATTGATCTCTCAGATTCTCAATTGTCCTTGCCATGATATTTCCGATCCTTGAGGTTCCAAGGCTGTGTAAATTTAGTCCTTTGTGTCTTATCCTTTAAACACTTTCTGTGATCTATAGGATTGAGCATGATGTGAGGCCCCAATAGGAAAGTTTCTGTAAGCTGTGTGTAGCTTATGACTACAACCGATTGTTTATGTGCATCTATCATGTGTCCCGTCTTTGTTTTGTTGTGAAGAAAATGTAATGCCTTGCCAGTCTCCCAATAACTTCCTGTCATAAAAGAGGCCACTCATCATTGTGAGTCATTTAACCAAGAGGAAGGATCCGTGGACACTCTTAGATGGACACTATCACACATGATTTGCGCCATTTTCTCGCAAAATCCAACGGCATGAATTTAAATCCAATATTTTGATGACATGTACCTCCTATAAGACTTCTACATTTCTACAAAAAATGAGCGCATTGAGATACCAAACCTCATCATCTACTGATTTTAATTTCAACCGTTAATTTTTAACGGCTGATATTCAAAGGAGTAGATGGTAGTGTTATACGTTTCGAATTGTGCTAATTTTTAGTAGGAATGTAGATTTTTATAAGAGGTCATGTCATCAAAATATTAGATTTAAATTCATTGACGTTTGGATTTTGCAGAGAAAATGGCGCAAATCATGTGTGATAGTGTCCATCTAAGAGTGTCCACGGATCCCTCCTCTTTAACCAAACACTTTAAATGCAAAATCCAAATGTTTTGTTTGAGACAATCCTTTAACATCATCACTCCAAGCAAACAAAACCCATGGCCATGATTAGGGCTGGCAACGGATGTCCGGTATCCGGAATCCATTTCCGATTATTCGAGATCCTATAGGATTTTATCCGTTATATCGGATATCGGATCCGATAATTTATCGGATATTTTCCCCTTAACCTATCGGAATCGGATTGGGCTCTATCCGTTAGGTTAATATCCGATATCCGATTATGTTGGGGCGTGTTAATAATTTTCCCCTTAACTTGCAGATAATACTTCCACTTCGAGCAATTCGTTGAAGGGTCTTCACCACCGTGAAAGCACTAGACGAATCGAGACCTGAGGTTAGCTCGTCGAGAAATAATATGACCGGATCATGAATTATAGAAAAACTTGATGACGAAGAATTGGATGCATGGCAGAAAATCACGTTTGTCGTTTGGTTTCATATATGATCATGACTGATCATGAAAAACAAATCTATTGTAATAAGTCTGAAATGCATGATGCTGTTTTTACGTGTTATATGCATATAATCATAAATTTAGAGCTATAACTAACTCTTAAAATATATCGAAACTTAAGAGAAGACGAAATTTATGAAAGTTGAAAAAGGAAGAACAGTTATCTAAAGACTTTTTCCGAGTTCTAGTCATTAACATCAAAATTGTGCTCAACGAATTTAGCTGAAGCCGAAGAAGAAAGTACAGCACAAGCAGCAGTAGCACAGACGAGAAAGAACACGAGACTTTCCATGCTGATGATGGCGATGATATAAATGTAAACAGCTACATGTTGTCTATGTAATTAGATGACGTAGAAGATGAAGATTATCAGAGTTAACAGGGGATCGATATACTTAGAGAGAGAAGCTTGCTATATGATTCCAATGGAAACACGACGGCGTTCACCACCAGATACACCTCTGTGACTTTCATCTCCTATAATCGTCTTAGATGCATTTTGAATCCCCTTGAAGCTTCGTTTGTCGACCCTACCTGAAAGTGCATCAATCAATGTAGATTTCCCAGAACCACTAGCGCCAAGGACTCTATTTTCCTTAAGTTTTTAGTTTTTTTTCTTAGTTACCGGATATTATCGGAAAAAAATCCGATATCCGATAACTTAACCTTAACCTTATCGAATTGGAATTTTTGGTATCCGCCGGATATTATCGGATACCAGATATCCGATAATCCTTAACCTTAACCTTATCGGTATTGCCAATATCCGGCGGATATTTATCCGTTGCCAGCCCTAGCCATGATCAATTTACAACAGCAGTTAATCAAAATGCTGAATGTATACGAAGTAGGCAGTACCTCAACTGAAATTCATCTTCTTAAACAACAAAATGAAGTCTGAAATTTATTCTGGATAACATCCCTAATACTTTATATGGCAAATGCCTTCCAACATCAGTTATCCAACCATCACCAAGCTTCTTAATTCTTCCGATTACACACTCATCATCCCTGACATCAGTGGCGGAGCCAACACATGGCAAGGGTAGGCAGTTGCCTACCCTGCCGGGATGGCTCCCAAGCCTAATTTGCCTATCCAAACTCAATTTTTGCCCATCCTAAGCCTATTTTTGCCCTTTTGCCTCCCCTTAAAAAAATTGCCTACCCATAGGAGAATTTCTGGCTCCGCCCCTGCCTGACATACTCCCAAATTGAAATAACAGTTTTTGGCAGATATCGCATAAATATTGGTCATTCTAACAAACAAAGGCGAGAGAAATAGAGATGAACAGAGCGATTCCATTGATTAGCTATAAACATTGAAACCCAAAAGTGATTTCAAATCATAAAAACCAAACCCCCCAAAGAGCAGATCATTCAAATCCCAGATTTTCATTACATAGTAGACTGTACCCAGACAAGTTAAAGCCAGCAAACTAGATCATAATTAGGCAGCAGCTTTCCTGGGTGATTTTCCAGCAGGAGATTTAGGTGTAGAAGTTTCCTTGTCAAGACCCTTCTTTGGCAACAAAACAGAGTTGATGTTTGGAAGAACACCGCCGCTAGCAATAGTAACACCGGCGAGTAACTTTCCTAATTCTTCATCGTTCCTTACTGCTAATAGTACATGCCTTGGTATAATCCTTGATTTCTTGTTATCCCTAGCAGCATTTCCAGCCAATTCCAAAACCTAAATAAGAAAAAAACACATTCAAAATCAAATTAAACAAAAACCCGGATCCAAAATCAGATATTAAGAAAAACCCAGATCTCGAATCGAAGAGTTTCAATCATAAATCTCAAAATCAGAAACTATGACTTGAAAACAAAAATTAGGGATTCAGTTTTGCTTTTTACCTCGGCAGCTAGATACTCAAGAACAGCGGCGAGATAGACCGGAGCACCGGAACCAACACGTTGAGCATAACGACCCTTCTTTAAGAAACGAGTGATTCTACCAACTGGGAATTGTAATCCAGCTTTCGCTGATTTTGTTACTGCTTTCTTCCTGTCTCCACCTTTCCTTCCTCCCTTTCCAACCTTTCCTCCTTCCATTGTTAAACGAATTAAGCTTCTGAGAACTAAAAACTGAGTAAATAAATAAAAGCAGATTCTTTGAGAACGAATTGAGATTTGAATTCAAGTTGTGAATTTTTCTGGAGATGTATGGTGGTTATTTATACTGATATTACGAAATGAGACACGTCATCGATCCGTATGACTTCTGCTGTTTAGATTATAATCCGAGGGTTAGAAAATGATATGCTTAGCGATCCGTAGAGTTTGGTTTCGACCAATCAAAATTGTTCGGTGGAAACAGACACTCATCCGAGTTTATATCTGATGGTTAGAATCCTGTACATGTCATCGATCCGTATGATTTTTGGTTTTACATGTCATCGATCCGTATGAAGTTTTTTCGTCATGAACGGATTTGTGTTTCTTTTCTAAAGATTAGAACGGATTTGAGTTTCTTTTAAAGATTATGAATTTTCCTTAAGTTTAGATAAATGACAATTAAATCCTCACAAGAAGGGAGCAGTGCATCATACGTCGGCAAACACTATGCGTGAGCTAGTTAGTAATTCTCCGAATGATTTGCGAACGTATCCGAACTGACCGAATCCGAATGATACTTCCGAACTATTTGAACTCCGAACCTAGTTCCCGGATTATATGGACCTCACGAATGATTCGCGAACGTATCCGAACCGACCGAATCCAAATGATACTTCCGAACTAGATTCGAACACCCAACCTCGCTCTCCGTAGGTAACTCTCCCACTGAGTTCTCGTTGATTGGTTTTTGTTTGATTTTGTATATACTTTATATTTAAATACAATTATTCGGCTAAAATTTTCTATTACGGTTATTTAACCCGGTATTTTATGTGTTGATTTTTGTTTAAAAGTCTATAAACTCGCTTTTGTAATACATTTATGCGATTTAAATTGTTTACTTCTTATTGATACTCACACTAAAATATTTTTTTCCATCTTTAAATCATATACAAATAAAATTAGTCTCAGTAATAAGGTTATAATACTTATCAATTTATCATATATGTAAGTTGAATTTTAAGTGTCAACTCACATTTATAAAACGTAATATGCACGTACGTATGCCCTTCCGAACTCATCCGTCTCGAACAACGGAACCGTTGGACCTGGATTATTGGACCTAATCCGACATATACGAATCCGTATAGTTCCTGTACGTATGCCGCCCCGAACTACTACCCGTACCCCGAATTGCTAACTAGGTGCGTGAGGCTCTTCCATGTCTGAGTGGTACTTGTATTCAATGTTAGTTCGACAGAAAATCCACTGTGTCCATTATGTTCTCAAATGCCTTGATTCAAGATATGAAAGTATTGTTAGTTACATGATTACAACTATGAGTGTGATTCCCACTCCATCAATTTGAATCTATATTTTTGTTTTATGATCGTTGTGTTAATGTTCAGAAAAAAGTGTTTACCCTCGAAGCAAATATTACGTGTACTAATTGTCCGAGTGATGCACCTCTCACAAGGAATGGCACCTCCCTACCATCCAGATTTGTATACTAAACCTATCATGATGCTAGAAATTGTTGGAAGCTGTTATGACTGAACTATTAGGTTGAATTATTATTTCCTATATTCCAAATTCTTATCAATTCTAAGTTTAGTATGTGTGTGACCAAGAACTCTTGTAGGCTACGTATCCATAGATATAAATAGCTAAACATTGAATTGTATTATTATCGTAGATCAATAAAAATTCTCTGCCATTGAAGACTAAAGTTTGTGTTGATATCAAGAGCGGGTGTGTGGTATTGAAAAGAATATATGGTATTGAAAAGAATGTAAAAAGTGCCCAATGATCGTATTCGATTTATATCATAGGTTGTGTGTTGTTCAATCATAGTTGATAAATCCGACCTTGTTTGTTGGATAAGATTTGACCGACACTCGGATATTGGTCTTTGGTACCATCCAGTTATTCTCATAACAATCGGGTTCACGAATTTCTATCTGTTTAATTGTGTTGAGAAAGAGATCAAGCTCTTTAATATCTTTCTTGAATCGATTCTATTAACTTGGCGTTATCGAATTATATTGGAGTTCGATCCATACAGATTCCAAACGAAATAGTTCGGTGGTTGTTGTACCCGCATTTTCACATCCGTGTTTTCAAAAGGACACAACAAGGTTTTGTTAACGAGGAAACTACAATGTTGAAAACCATGGGACCTAGTCTAGTTTTGAATACTCTCATAATTAAGTCATATACAAAGACTACTATCAATTTCGATATTTGAGACCAAATAAATTACCCTAGTTACCTAGTTTCTCAAGATCCCCGCTACTTTACAACCAATCCAAAGCATTCAATCCTAAGACATAGTCCACTATCTTACGTTGCTTCATCTGTCATGGAAATTTCAAGCACTCAACTCCTTTGGATCGCCTTAGAAACAAGTAAAGGAATAATATGTTTGGTAACCACTCTCTCAATCTCGAGAAGTAAATCGGAGATTTGTGTTGAGTTCAACAAAGGCTCTTCCATTTAATCTAATAAACTTGTTTGTTGGGTAACATCTACCAAGATATAGATTATCGAAATAACCAGATCTAGGTATATAAATTATCGTGAGATTCCGATACCAAAGAATACCACCAAATGATAGCTTGTCGATATACTACGACTAGTTAATCACTCGACTATCAAAGGTAAACAAGACCTAGTCGGATCTCATCCAATCAAGTTTGTGTATGAAGTTAAATCACAAAGATGTGCAACCAATAACAAATATTCTTGTCTTCAAAAATTTTCTTATGTACATGCACAACCAAACTTGATCCCTACATATAATCGATCACGCATAAAATAGAGTTTGTTAACAATGGATGATCACAAGTCAACGCCAAATCTAAAGACATTTTTAACTACCGCTAGCTAATCCTGATCTAGTTTGAGTGACCTTAATTATGTCAAGAGAAGGTTCTCAAGAATAATCAAACTAGGTGTAATAACCGTTAGGATCAATCAAATCAATAATCGAAAACTAAAATAACAATGCAGATTCCAGTTTCCCACCAATGGTTCTAGATACTTCTGAAAAAGTGGGGGTCTAATAACCACACCTAATATTTCGTTTGGAAATCTCAGAGGACTTACTCCAATATACTTTCAAGAGAATCAACTAGACAGTCAGGCTCAATCTTATAGGAAAGTATATCAAAGAGCGATATCTCTATTTCTCAATTCAATTCGCAATGAAAATAGGAATTTATAGCCCGATTGAATATAAGATAAATAACTTGAACTCTACCAAAGACCAATGTTCAAGTGTCAATCAATTTATATCAACAACCAAAGGTCGAATTATTTAATTGATTGATCTTAACGCACAACCTGTGATATTTCAATTATATAACAAAATATGATTTCTTTCACTACGAAACAAGTTTGTAAGTCTACATCCTTAAACTAGTGTAATTAAACATAGTTTTCTAGGCATTAAATCAATCTTAAGTTCATTACACAATCTAGTAAGCAAGTTACAAAGGATTATGTCTATGTCGCAACTAAGAAGTTCAAAGTTAATCGTTATACTTGAATTGCTATACCTAAGTTGTAAAACAATCAGATATTCTTCCTTGACATTTTGATCATAATAAGATGAACAAGTCTGTAATACTAGAGTTTCATGTATATACCTTTTGCCTGTTATGTTTTCAATTTAAACGACTTGAAAGTACAAATATATAAATGGAAACAAGTTAAGTCTTGTATTATTTAAAATATCTTTCTTTTGTTTGATAAATGCAACAAACAAGAAAATTATAAAATTATTATGATTACATATTTATATTAAACTTACTAATAAAATAAGTAATTTAAAGTAAAAAAAGTAAACTAAGTGTTTAATCATATCATGTAATTTAAATGCATTTACGATATGGGTTTTGTTGATTTTATTTATGAAATAAAATAAAAAGGATAAAAATATTTTCAAAGTGTTTGGAAGTCTTCCAAAATCTTAATTTTACAAGACTTTCATCAAGGAAAATATATACACAAAAGTCACTCAAAAGTCTTGAAAATAAGCAAGTATACAAAGTCTTTGGAATTTTTAAGTTTTCAATAAATAATTCATCTTTAGAATACCATTTTACAATTTATAAAGAATATAAAATTCGAAAGAGATTTTAAATGTAGATAACGATTAACACAATACTTTGTAAATCCATTTATGTCTTTTATGAATCCTTTAAAATTATTTATTGAGTAAACCCATATTAGTAGGAGTGAGCAATTTTGGTGGATGAGGATTTGCTGTCATCTCTGTTTCATCCATCCAAATGGGAACTTGAGATTTTCATCAATACAAATCATCTCATATTACTCTTTTATATGGATTTAACGTGAATCAACTAAAGTTACCGAAAGTTCATCTAATATTCATTATTATGTTGTATCACTAAATATAACATCATTAGGATTTTAACTTATTACATCTCAAACTAAATAAAGGAATGGAGAAATATTCCGAACCCGAGAACTTCTTCTTACTACTCATCATACTTAAAGTATAGACGTAACATAGTCATACCCAAAGTCGCAACTCAACTTACTTCATTTATCTAAATCAAAGACTGGATATAGGCATCACTATGAGGTGTTTAACTCGGACTTGACTTGGAAGATATTGAGTTCATTAAAGTTAGATTTTAAGATACTATGTTATTACAAATAATGAGATTTTCTTAATGGAGGATTTCATTGGTTCACTAATATGTATAAGATATTTTTCTATACTACATAAATCAAGAGAAGTGGACAATCATCATAGTTTCAAGCGAGATGAAAAGTTAAGCTGCTGTGGATACTACATTGTAATCTTTGTGTATATTTACGAATGCCATTGTTTTAAAAAAACAGATCAAAAAATTAAAACTTAGATATCTTTAAAAATACATATCGGATTTTGCAAAAATTAATATATTTGGAAAGCTCTTTAAATTATCTACGAATGAGTACAAACAAGGATATTAAATTTTTATTTTAAGATTTTTTTTACCATTATTATCAAATTTGGTGTTGTTAAAAGAATCCAATTCAAGCATGTGCATCGCGCATGTGGCCTTACTAGTACTTGTATAGATGTAACATAGTCATACCCAAAGCTGCAACTCAACTTACTTCATTTATCTAAATCAAAGACGGGATATAGGCATCACTATGAGGTGTTTTAACTCGACTTGACTTGGAAGATATCGGAGTTCATTAAGTTAGATTGCCAAGATACTATGTTATTACAAATAATGAGATTTTTCTTAATGGAGGATTTCATTGGTTCACTAATATGTATAAGATATTTTTCATACTACATAAATCAAGAGAAGTGGACAATCATCATAGTTTCAAGCGAGATGAAAAGTTGTGCCGTTGCAGGATATTACATTGCAAATCTTTTTATGGAAAATTCGGTTTTCTTTTTTTATAATTAAAAATAATGAACGTAAATTTGGTATTAGAATTCCACCACCTAAATGATTTAGAAGAGGATGTTCCAAATAGACACTAGATGGATGTTTAAACAAAGTCGGTATCACCCGATCCCGTAGGAATGTGGTCGAATGACATAATTATAATGGTGCACAACACTAAGACCATGTGGTTCAATTGAAACAAAGGTACTTGTTCTACTTAGGAGTTTTCAACAAGTTAGGTTCACATGAAATTTCTTTGTTTCATGTTGAATTTAGTTATTTTTAGTTATTTACTTCTTGTATTCTAGATGATGATGGCAAAAGCTAATATAGCAAGCTCTTGATGTTGGGTTCTTTGAACTTATGTTCTTTTTAACTTATTCTTCTTCTTCTTTTCCATTTTTTTGATGATAAGATTCTTAATATTT
>JAJJWW010017847.1:0-33245 GCA_023531295.1 Papaver armeniacum
AGTAGTCCCCCACCTTTTTTTAGTAGTCCCCAAAAAATCACAAAGTAATCCCCCTACATCTATATGGTCCGCACACACATGGTCCCAAAGCCCTACAACACTATCCCTTGTGCGGTCTAATAGTAGTGTTTTATATATAATGCTTCACATAGTGCTTCGAACATGGAGAAACATATCATCTTGTTGTGTAGTATTTCATACTACAAAAGGAAAATAACAAAGATGTTCGGGTTGAATATTTACCTAGCTTTCCTTTAGAGGGAGTAAAGCTTTTGTTATTCAAATGTCAACAACGTCATTCATTTTTTGAATATACGCAGGTTATTATGTTGTTGAAACTTGGAATCAAGCGTATGAAGAATGAGTTATTTTGTAATTCGTTTGTATCCGTATGTAATAGAATTTTGTCACTAAAATTGACAAGGGGGAGATTGTTAGAACATAGCCCTGTCGAACTCACCAAACGTTGGTATGTCAAGGTTGGTTGTCATATTTTAGTATCAAAACTCATCTAAAGTCGCTTGATTAAATAGTAGAGTCAACTTCGTTTAGGTTAGACTAGAAAGTCTAGGAATGTTAAGACGTGTACAAGTATTACTCGAGACTTTGAAGAATGAGAAGAAGTAACGACGCAAACGGGCCATCGTCCTTCCACTTGAGGTTAGTAATTCTTACTTGACTTGTTTCCATTCTAATGTATCTTTCAAGTCGTATTATATTGAAAACATAACATGAAGCTGTATATATATATATAACACTCTAGTGATTAGACTTGGTCATATCATTATGATCAAAGTGTCAAGGAGTCTATTGAATTACGAAGTATAAACGCTTATATTTTGGAACTTCGTAACTAAGACATCGACATAATCTTTGTATTTAGTTACTTGATTATGAGTAATCTATAGGTGTTGATTTCATCCTAGGAAACAATGTTTTATAACATTTTTTTAAAGAAAGTACGTATACAAACTTGTTTCGTAATCGAAAGGAAATCATGATTGGTCCGGTTCTTTATTGAATATCTTTTGGATGACCCATACAAGATGACAAGGTAGAACCTATCTTAACTTATGTTGAGAATTGAGGTAAAACCGGTCATAGCCTATAGTGTGTAGCAAGTTGTAATCGGTCACAAGATACTTTGTGAAGCAAGGTGTAACCGGTCACAAGCTACATTTGGAAGTTAGTTGTAATCGGTCACAAGCTACTTTGGGAAGCAAGGTGTAACCTATCACAAGATAACTTGGGAAGTAAGGTGTAACCGATCACAATATACCTTGGGAAGCATGGTGTAACCAGTCACAACCTACCTTGCGGAGAATGGTATAACCGGTCACAACTTACATTGTGAGTCATGGTAGAACCGATCCCAAGAAGCAAAACCGAGTTTCCATATTTCTTCATGACTTGTGTGACTTTGAAATTAGGGTTTGCTAAGAGAAACTTCTATATGTCGACATCATTTGAACATATACATAACTCTTATAATTATTTATTCAAAGATATTACTTGATACTCAAGGTGATCCCAAACAGAAATATTGAAAAGCATTTAATTATGATTTTCAATTTTATATGCTTTCAATTCCAGCATTTAAAGCATATACTCAAGAAAATGCTTATTAGTAAATGTGTTATACTAATAATAGAAATTTTCTATGAGAGATTTCGGAAATATTGGTTAACATTAATTGGAAATAGGAAAACCGAATTTAGGTACTTTAATGAATATCTTGAGAATATTTTCGGTTTTGTAATTTCCTTGTTGTCCAAACAACCTTGGTCTATAAATACTTGAGTTTGCATTTCTTGCAAACCATCCTAAGAGCCAGGCAAACTTCATTCTTTTTTTTTTTTTTGTGGAGCCGTCTATCCGGAAAGGAAAGTACCCTAATTAGGCGAAATCTCTTACGACCGCCCGTTTAAAGACTTATATGGGATCAATAAGCTCTACGAGTACCATTGGTGGTAAATTAGATAATTACATTGTTATTTTAGTTTTCGATTATTAATTTGATTGACTAACGGTTGTTGAAACTTTGATTGCGCCTAGTTTGATTATTCTTGAGAGCCTTCTCTTCTGACATAAGGGTCACTCAAACTAGATCAAAGTATCGACAGGATCTTTAGAACCACTTGCGGATCTAATAACATCTTGTGATAATCCATTGTTAATGTAACACCCCAATTTTCGGGCCCAGATTTAAACCCGAATCCAATGCTCAAAACTGGATATGTTACGTCAATATCATAGCCAAAGTCCGGCTTCTAAGCCCAAGCTCATTAAACAATTTATTTGGGCTAGCTTAATTTATGTTTATGTTGACATTTCTATCGCAGCGGAAACTTAGAAAATCATTTAGGAAAATCTAACTTTTGATTTAACCTAATTTTAAAACCACCGGAAACAAAACATATTTCTTGTTTCAAATAAAAATACTAACACCATTCAATTTTTAGGATTTAATTAATAATCAACGATTTTAACATCAAATTGTAAAACTGAAAACTGACAAAGGTAGACTCCTCGAATTTTACCGACTTCATACAAGCTCCAAAATGTATTATAATTATATGGATAAAATATTAATTAAAAATATCATTAGGCATCAATTTTCCAGAATTTTTAAATGAGTTGAGTAACCTAAGACCACGGTCAAACACTTAGTTGACCAGCACTACAGGGAATCAAAACTGTGATATTTTCTTTTATAAAAATTCTATAAATTCACATACAACTACAAATTGAATGAGGCTTATCATTTAAAAACATAAAAGATAAATATACATTTCTCACAGAAAACTTGAAGGTCTAAATATCAAGGAATCATAATTTTAAAAATAGAATATCCAAGGCATATTTAGAACTGTCAGATAATTCATGGGTTTGACACCATTGCAAAGGATAATTTTTAAAAATACTAGAACATTTTTTCACAAAATTTTACAGGAGATGATTTAAGTTTACTACAAAAAGAACCTTACCAAAACCTATTAGGTATTAAAAACGACAAATAGTCCACTCAACATAATATAAAATTTTACAACTTTAAAGCTAAGATTAATTACCTCTTATAAAAAGAATTCTAAGCAAAAATGACAACTTTAAGCATCTGAACTCGTCCTTAAGTTCCACTACAATTAACCCAACTTGAAATTAACCAATCTCATTAAAGGGCCCATCAAAATTATCAAGCAAACATAATTATAATCAATTTATGAGCAATTCGAATTTAGATAACAAAACCGCATATTATATTGGAACCCATGTCTTTGAACATGGCGGCGCCACGTACTCCAAAAGGATCAAGCACTACCGTAGTTCATCAAACAATTCACTGACTAAAACATGGCCAAAACCATTAAACCAATCCTTACCTTATTAGTTTGTACAATTCGTTAAAACACTGCTTGCCTCTGAAATCCTGCTCACACTTCGGGAGCCTTTTTATAATAAACACAAAATCCGTTCGCGTCAAGGGAGCCCCATGGGTTTAGAAATCAAATAGGAGGCAACCATCAACTCCTAATGAGCCCCATGTTGTTTCAGGGAGGCAACCATCAACTCCCATGGATAACTCGTACCCGTCAAAAAGATTTTTAGGGGTCACATGCCCATGGACCGTAGCCCAAATCTGCTCGCGCCAAGGGAGCTAAAAGACTTTTAGAGGTCGCTGCCCATAGATCGTAGCCCAAATCATAATCATGATCAAACAAGAGAATCAAAATCATTATTCAACAAAATTTAAAAATAATATAAACATAGATTTAATTAAAGAACATCCAAATAAAAGAAATAAAAGAAATAAATTTTTGATTTATGTTGCACCTCAAACCGCAATCCAAAACAATAACATAAATCACTGATTCAAAGAAGGAAAACGCCCGTAATAAGGGGATATCATCACTGAAATCCCAAGTTTTCGGTCAACCCTCACGAACATCCAAGTTTCCAGTCATCCTTTATGGACGGACAAACCGATTTTGTTCGTATGTGTTCCTTAAGTTTCATTTTTTCTACCTTCTTTACCCTTAAATGATAATAAACTAACCATAGTTAGTCCTTCTATAGTTAATAAACTAACCGTAGTTAGTCCTTCTACTGATTGTGAGGTAATGTATAATGAAGTTAGGAGAGATATACCTGACATGAGCTTTGCTATCGCACCCAACAGAGCAAAAAGATACCGATCCCATCTATAAATGAAAACTCTGAAAGTTGTGCATCACTAGCCATTGATAGAGAAGCCCTGTTTTAGTTCTTTGTTATGACGATCTTGGACAGACAGGATAGACGAAGACTAAAGATGTGTTTTTACAAGCATCCAATCCAACCAAGCTGAAACTACAACTACTGTCCAAACAACAAATGGCCCGACAAAATTAACTAGATAATATTTTAAGGCGATCATATAAAATAAATTGGGTACTATATCAATACCATATTATAAAATAAGCTGGGTATGATGTTTTATAAAGAAAGTATAAATTAAAATGGTCGATTTACTCGAGACGATCATATAAATTAAATTGGCATCTCGTGTGGTTCTCCGTCGATTTGCATACATGGACTCGAAATGTAAAATAGTGATATGGAAAGTTGCAGCATTATCTCCTTGTAAATTAAGCATATGGTAACTAACAACTTTAAGATTTAAGATTACTGAGTCACCACGATCCCTGGTTTTCCAATTGCTTGTGCTTTCTTGATCACCTCATCATTGTATGTGTACGCCTCAGGAAACCATTTCATGACCTATAAACCAGTCAACATTTTCAGAACTGAAATTATACTAAAAAGGTGACCATGCTTGGCGACTCGCTAGTTCCATGCGGTTTGACGTGGATGACGATCTAAGTCCTTGGCATGGTGCACCTTTAAGGTGATTGCCGTGATCCAAGGGTTCTTATGGAACCACATTCAGATCCGTAAGCAGTGCGTGTATGCATCATTTAGCACAATTGGTGCATTGCATTGGGATAATTATAAATGATGATAAAATTAAGATGCAAAAAATATAGCAAGTTGAATTGATTTGAAAAACATTGGCTAACTACAATTTACCATCATATCTTACAACATCTTGCACATCGAATCCTAGTGTAACCTATATATGCTAGTATTGTGTGTGTAAGCAGGATTCTTTATTCCATTCTATATAGAGGAACTTCAATAGTAAGCAGTTTTTGAATTAATCCAAGAAATATACACTCTACTTAGATCATCATATGTGCATCTGCAAATTTGATCTAGTAGAGCATATTGCAAACAAATGTATGTCTTTACGGGAACATTGAACAAGGTCATGAAAATATTTAAATGCAGGGAGTTTACTAGTAGATTTCAACAAACTAAGCATGCAAACACAACTATATCAAGATGAGTTTCCACTCTGATAAATATTAAATATCAATACGATGCTTTTCTACTTAATAGCAATAAACATTTATTGATTCAGTGGAGGGATCTAGTCTAATGTGGCCTATCATTTTCCACCAAATTCAAAGGGGGAGCAAATAGAACATGATTGTTCAGATAAAATCAAATGCACCAATAAATGAATTACTTATCACAAATAATATCATTGATCATGAGAGTGCAGTTGTTGACTAAGAGGTCATTACGGTAAGCCAACCATGCAACGTTTCCATTGATCAAGGATAACTCATTCAAATTGATCATTCCGAAGCGCAATAATCAATGAGTATTTGGTTAAACATGTTTCTAGCTATAAACCTATTTTCTTTAACCGTCAAATGACACCGATCAATCAAGTACAGTAACTTAACAAGCAACACCATATAAGCATAACCTAAACGAAAACATCAAGAAAATCAGTTCCATGTTTAATGAGGTTCAACACGAAAAAAACTACAAAAAAAGGTTAGGTTGACCTTGCAAATCGGTCACTCTAGAAGCAAAGTAGTTTGCGGATTCCTGTAATCGTATAATCATGTCATGGCATTGCATGTCAGAACTTGCAAATCGAATTCTTCATACTACGTTGTTTCATCCCCAGTTCTCACCCCAGTTATAGTCTCACCAGTGGTTCAACATTGGTTCAGTGGCAGGATTGTTCTGTCTCGCTCAAAATCTATGTTCAACGTGTACATTTCCTCTGCATGCTAACTAATCCTATTCTTAGAACTTAACCATCAGTAGATGAAACATCCCCACGAACGACAACATGATGTAGTGATTCATGGAATTGATGCTTGTAGTATCGTAAAGCAAAGTCCTGAATGCATCCTTGTATGTCTAATCCTATGTTCTTTGGAGAAGTTATTTGCATCTTCAAGTTACCAAAGGCTAAAATACAATTTATCTCCTATGCTAGAAATAAATTTTACTATCATTTAACTGCCATCAGAAAATTAACAGAATTAGAACATTATATATGTGTTTCAATAGCTTAATGCTTAAAAGTAATTCCCGAAAAAGAAGAAAAAAACTTGTGCATATACACCTTACACAGTGAGATATGACTGAAACCAACTCCCTATTATACCCAGTAAGATATGAATCAAATAGATGTACAAAAACAGACATCGGATAAAAACCTCGCATCTTCCCCGGCGGCCCGGTCTTAAATAGCGCTTTCCATTCTCTGAGCTTCACATGAAGAAGCATATAATGTAGAGCATAAATTTAAAAGGTAAAAATGACTCACATAAACCATAATCGATCCAATTTAGAAATGCAAGGACAACATGGAATAACAAGAAACAAAGAGATAAGCCTATTCACAACGCCAGGGGTATTAAACTAAACAACGCACTACAATATTGGGGTTGTACTGCATTTCCAAGAAGCCAAGAGGTCATATAAAATAAATTGGGTAACACACTAAGAGGGACATATAAAATAAATTGGGTACCACACTAGAAGGGTCGTATAAAATAAATTCGGGTATGATGTTCTATGGTCATATAAATTAAAATGGGTAGATGGTTCAAATGGTCGTATAAATTAAATATGATACTTATTCAGATGGTCGTATAAATGACACCATCCATACTCAAACGGAGGAATGGGAAATTGAAAATACAAGTTAACATTAATCAACTTAAAACCATTTGGGACACTTGGTAGTATAAATGACATGATGCATAAAGTGAAGATTAAACCGTATCCCAGTGAGTAATACGAGGAAAAAAAAAACATTACTTACTAGATGGTAACCCATGCTTCGCACCAGGTTGTATATTATTTTCCGCATTACAAATCGATTGCTAACCTATTGACATTGTTCCTCAACGAAGGATTCAATTGCTTGAGGCGTTGCTTGTCCATCAACAAACCATTGAACGTCTTTAATCAATCCCCTTAGTGGAGCTAATCAAAGGACCAAAACCCGGCATCATTAACTGCTGTAAACCAACCTCTAACATTAGTATTGCTTTTAGATATTAAGTTTATGCTCCAACTACTGCTAGATACATGTTCAATGAGATTACCAAGTGTTTGTCAATCTCTTACATGGCTAAATTCTTCTTTGGAATACAACATGTTTAAACAAAGGTCGACTATGGATTTATCTAATGAAGGAAGTCTCAGCTGGAAACACCACAAACATGATGACTGAACATATAACTTTCTGGGTACCAAGTCAAAATAATCATACGAAGTAATAATAATGACTCGCAAAAGCAACATCACTCTAATATCTTCACAATATTAATTGTCAAAAAGTCAAATAAAGAGTTACTTTACTTCCATGCCAAGGTCATAGTGTATTTGCGTATTTTATAAAACTACAATTAGTTGGTATCATGTGCGCACACATTACATAAGGAGTTGCTATCTCACATCAACATAATGGAAACAAACCCAACAAGCATGCATGTCATGGAATAACACTACTGCCAAACTTTGAAAACAAATTAAATGTGTACTCATAAACTTCTTATAGGCATCCAAGGTACTGGAGATAGCATGGGTCAGACCTTACCTCTCATGCCAGCGTTGTGTCGACTCCATTTAGTGCAGGTTGAATGATGGCAAGACGGTCTTTAGCATTGACCATAAATAAACAATCAGAGCTTTATTTAAGAATCAAAAACTTTACTAATTAGGTAGAATGCTCTACAGTATACAAAAGCCTTAACATTTTGCACTTGATAGTAAGTTATAACACAAAAGCAATTTAACAAATATTTAGGCTTACCTCCAAAAACAGCGTAGAAAATTCAGAATCATCAATGTAGATTCCGAATTTTGGGAACCCGAAATCTGTGTGAGATAAAAAAAAAAAAACTTAATAACCTCAAAGGATTTGATTCGTTCCCTTATTATAGATACGAATTTTCCTGTTTATCCTAATTTTGAATTTGACTACAGCAAACACAAACGCACAAAAGCAATTTAACAAACACTTAGGCTTATCTCAAAAACCCAAAATTGATCACATGCAGAATCTGAGATTGTGTAACTCAAATATGTGAGAAATCAAAAACCCAAATCTGTATCCTCTTCTTTTTATAGACTCTTACTTTGCCACCCTTATTTGAAAAGTAAAGAATCAAAACCCAATTATTGTGATGAAGATTTTCGGTGATTGCTTCATTGATGTTTCAAGGAGAACAATAATAAATGCCAAGTTATTCACACGATACAACAGTTTGGAAAATCCTAGGATTCTGTAAATGTATTGTTGAGCATTTTCAGGGACACAGGCAGCATCCTAGGAACGAAGAAGAAGACTCGCAAGTAAACCTTGTCAAGTTAACATGGGTACTATTACTCCACCTGTTCTAACTTTGGTTAAGTTACTTACAAAGGGATAATAACGTACTTTAAAAACAAATCGGTCTCAACCAGAACGGACCAATTTAACTTTGTCCGTCAAAATAGGTTGACCGAAACTTTTTCGGTGTGTAAGGCTTGACCCAAACGTATGGATTTCTACGACGAAATCCCTAATAAGCATGAATGCATATTTCCGTAACACAAGAACTAAGTTGAGAAGCCGATGGTTTTCTATTTTCCTTTGTTTTTCTTTCTTTTTACTTCCCTTCCTTTTCCTTTTTTTTTTCCTCTTCCCCTTCCCAAAAAAATAAACTAAGTCATCCCATGATTTAACTAAATCACGCAAGGAATTTAAATGAAAAGAGTCTATCTAAGGAAATATATTAAGGAATGTCAACACTCTCTCTTATAGTATCTTATTAAGTAAATCCTTAATTTATTAAATCAAAATTCTACCTAAGGCAAGTGGGTCCAGATCGTCTGTGTCCAAACCTCTGTGTGCCCCCTGTACCCACCAATAGAATTTTGGCATGTGTCTTACCGTATTGAGGTTTATTAACTCCGTATATTCTTTCTATATCTGAAACTCATGAATAAGGAAAGAAAATAATGATCAAGTTCTACGTTTGGGGAATGAAGATCACTCTTTTTATTTTTCCAATCGTAAAAATTAAATTTAAGATTTGTATTTCTCAATCTTACAACAGTACTAATATGACTGACTAACTTTCAAAAAAGAAAAAAAAGATGACTAATCCAGTTTGATCTTAATTCATCAACATTGAAGCTAACTGTCGCCATGGAAAATCAAGGATCCTTTAATTGATCATGAGTTGTCCGAAGAACTAAACCATATTCTGAATCCATTTTTTTCCCTTTACTTATTAGAGTTACCAGGCTTGCATCTATGTATATGTTAATTCATATCTTCCTTTGATTAAACCAAAATCTGATTCAAACTCATCCAATCTCATCTAATACCTCTCTCTATTAATCAGGAATAAATTTTCCTAGCCTAAGGAACAAATCAACATGGATTATCATCTTCTAATATAAAACGTTAAGCCAACCATAGTTTCACAATATACAAATTCCAATCAATAAACAGTCAAAATCTGGATTAGATTTCTGTTTGAGGTTTAAGAGGTGTTTTTTTCAATTACAGGAACGAATAGTACATGTGATGGCAAGAAATTTGATACTGGTAGAACTACATACTGAAACGAAATGGACCAGATGATAGGAAATGTAAAGCATCTCAACTGTCTCGAGCAACTGAAGACGGGATGAGATAAGAAATTGGTTATCATTTTCTTTCCTTATTCATGAGTTTCAGATATAGAAAGAATATACGAGTTAATAAACCCGAATATGGTAAGACACATGCCAAAATTCTATTGGCAGGTACAGGGGCACACAGAAGTTTGGGCACAGACGATCTGGACCCAACCTGAATATGGTAAGACACATGCCAAAATTCTATTGGCAGGTACAGGGGCACACAGAAGTTTGGGCACATACGATCTGGACCCAAGGCAAGTGTCGACAATATGACAACTATCTAGCTAGTAAAACATGGTTCTTTCCCATTTTAGACTAACACATTTCATCCATGCAAAATTTTTATTTATCATTAAATATGACAACTAAGAAAAGTAAATTATCTATAGATGATATGATATAATTATATACATATTTAATTTACCAATAAAAAAAAAAAGAAGAAAGAAATCTATTAACAACCAATAATAAGGAAACCTGCGATTAGTCATTATCAAATAAAATTTGTTTTTTATTTCCATCTCACGTGACAACTAGAAATAAGAATTCCTCTATTTAAATTAGTAAATTTAAAGCATTACCAAAAAGCATTGTTTAAATTATTATTTTTTACATTTTTTTTTTAATTTTACTTATTTTAATTTTGAAATTCCTAGTTTTTATTAAAACTTAAATAATCTCAGAAGACAAGACAATAGTTGGAAGTCCGGCAACAAGCTGCGCACCAAAAATATTGTCAATATGCATGCAATTTGTATTATCAATATGCATGCAATTTGTATTCATCAATAGATAAAAATTAATTCTTAATTATATTATTATCAATATGCATGCAATTTGTATTCATCAATAGATTTCCCGATTTAATTTTATAAACAGATTGTTAAGTTGCCAAAACAATTAAAATCTTCCATTTTAATTTTTCTTCTTTATTCAAAATCCATACATCAATTATCTCGCTAAAATTAATATCTTTCCTAACATTAAGAAAAATTTCTAATTTAATTACATTTAAGTATGACTACCAGGAGTGTGAATTCGTGCACACTCCTTAACGAGTGTATATTTCACATTTTAATCTCTACCCTTGATTTAAGAATATGTGAAATATACACTAGTTAGAGGAGTGTGAACTGATTTGGACTCGACTACCAGTCGATTCTCCGAGTGTTACCTCAATTAATTAAACCCTAATCAATTACTTAATTCAAAAGAAAAAATTAATTTTGTTTTCAATAGATATTGATAGCATAATAAATTATTATTACTATTTTTTTAATAGAAAATCATAAAAATACTCCTTTTATGAAATTACAAAATTATTATTTTTGCTAAAAAATGTAAATTCCCTTGAAATTTAGGCCGGGTATTACAATTAACAAACTTTGTTCTGTGTGTGATTGATCACAAGAGGATCCAAGTTGTGTTGTGCACGTTATTGAAGGTTGTTTATGGGTGAAAATGATTTGATGGTTTCTTAGGAAAGTGGAGACTCGAGCGTATGGGCGGAGACTCCTCGACCGAATAAATTGCCTAACCCTTTTGCAAACAAATGCACTACACGGGAGTGCTTTGAGTTCGAGAGATCAATTTGTATGACTCCGGCCTAAACCAACACATTGGCCGTTCCAGAATCAATTCGGTCACAAAGAGGGATGAGGGTCGATCTGTAGAAGGGAAGCTGAGAAGTGTATGTGACATCAATGATGATAGAGGATTGTGTATGTGTTGAAGGTTTCTGCGTTGAGTTCGGATGAGATAAGTTCTGATCGATTGAGCAATAATTTTTTGTAGATCGAAATTGTTGTTCTTCAATCGTGGATTCATAAACTTATTTATATTGCAAGAATAGTAGACACATTGATCCCCCGTAAGTGTGACGGTTGCTGGGGTGAAATAGTGAGAAAGTGGGAAATCGTGGTCAAACCAGTTCCACGTGCGTGGGAGAATCGATTGATTGTCCATCCACTACTTTGATAACTCCTTCAACTGCTTGTACGACTTACTCAAATTTCTTATCGTGGGTATACACACGCGACGTAGGCCACCAGACTAAAACCCTAGTGAATATCCCCATGTGACATGATTGATGTCTCATGAATGTGGAGTCTGCAAGGCAGACGTGTATTTAATTGGTCAATTGTTGACTCGACTAAACATGAGTCTTAGCCTTAATGAGTTGAGCATGATGAAAGAATGGGGTATGCTCTGAGACTCATGGATTGAGCACAAGATGTCTGTTGAGACAAAATAATGGAAAGACGTTGAGTCTTGATGAATTGTGATATATCATTTTAACAGTTGAGCTGAAATAATGATGTTTTGATAATTAGAATCGAGGAGCGTCCAATGAGATTGCTCGATCATGGACTTATTAATAGGAAATGTTGTTGAGCACTCGTCTTGAGTTGTGGAGACGAAGAAAGATTATAATGGTCGACTGACGAACCAAATATTGGTTGATGAACCAAAGAAATATTAATAGCTGGATTAGTGGAATTCTTGAATGTTGATAGTTGAATCAACATGAGAAATACTGCTCAGTCGAGAAATTAAATACTGATAGTTGAATCAATATTTCCAGAAGTGAGTTCTGAAGATCGTGTGGTTTTCTAACTTAAGCAATTTAGTGTTGATAGATGAGTAAAACAAATATTGCTCGTTTATGAATTATTGGCAGCGGGACCAAAATAAAATATTAATTAAAAATACTAGTAGCTAGACCGAATATTATATACTTAAATAAAATATTGATTTCTGGATCAACATAAAATTATTGGTGCTTGAACCCGTTCAGAATTATGCTTTGTAGAGCATTTGGTTCAAAACCCTAATTTTTGATTGATGGTTGATCAATGGATGATTTACTGAAAATCAACCAATGAGTGAGAGAGGGACCGGATACATGGGATGGTGGGCCGACCATGTAGCGCCCGAGTGCTCGAATGAGCATGCACCAAAATCCTTTGTAGACTAGTTGGTGAAAGGGTGATTAAATGCTCGTGTAATCATTATTAAATAGTGCTCGTCTAAGCATTAGGTGGTAAAACCTAATTATGGAGAGAAGAGGGACCAACCAAGGGGTATAGAACCGGACCTTGGTGGTCGTGGGACCAACTGATGGTCGATCGATCGAATTCCAAGTTGTTTGGAAAGAATTTGAACCCAATATGAAATGTATAAGATTGGTTAGGTCAAAATATCAAAAGAGGTGAAAATCGGCTTTTGCAAGCCAAAGAGCCGACCTTGGCCGACCAAGGTGGCATGCCCGTGTCACCATGTTGCTCGTGGCTCCATTCTGAGAATTTTGATATTTTCATATGTGCGTTCGAGCAATATTTTGGATTTTCAGAAGAGTTTGATCTTGACTGAAACTCTCAATTTTGCTTGAATGAGCAAGTAGAACTTTGCCCGTGTGACCAATATTTTAAGAATATGAAAATAATGATATTTTAATATTTATCGTGAGAAGCCCGGATGGTCATGGGACCATTTGACTTTTTGGAAATTTGAGCAATATTGGAGAAATATGGAAACCAAGAGTTTGCTCAAACGAGGGAGTTTCATGAGATGAGAGAAGAAATAATAATAAAATAAAGAATTAGAGAGGTGTGGGACCGGCCACGGCCAAGGCATGGCCAGCCGGCCGGTGGGTCTGGTCCCGTGACCTCTTCTTTATTTTATGTTATTATTTTTTATTTTTGTGTGGAGAAATATGGAGAAACTAGGAGTTTTGCTCAAACAAGGGAGTTTTGAAGAGATGAGGAAAATAATAAAATAAGTTAAAAATAAAAGGAGAGGCGGGACCGCCACGGCGGCTTAACCGGCCGGCCAGTGGGCCCGATCCCGTGCGTGCCTCTCATTTATTTTTATTTTTTTATTATTTTCTTTCCCTATTTTGCATAGGTCTCCATATTTCCTCGTTCGTCCATATTTTTGAATGCTCGTTTATGCATTTGGGTTGCTCGTTCGTGCATTATTGTTAAGTACACTCGCACCATTTTCTCGGGGCTTACTCGGTGGTGGCTCAAATGCCCGAAAAGTGAATATCTATTACTAATCCATGGAATTCATCTGGGAAAAGCCATGGAACGGAGTAATGAGATATTATGATTATTTTCAAGAAATTCAATTAATGAATGTTGCGCTAGCATTAATTAGTGAATGGCTCTCTACTAGCATGTAATCTGTCTAGGGGCATTATGTTTATTCGAGGATCGAGGTATGAGATGGTAAAAGTCCCGAATACTTATTCTGTATGGTCAGGGAACATTGAGACATCCTGAAGACGTTATCGCTATACTAGCATGCAATATGTCTAGGATCCATCCAATCATTATCGATTCTATACAAAATTGAATACTGAAATTGCTCAGTATTGATGAAATATGCGAAATATTGAAAGCTCGGCTGGGAGGCTTTAATAATCATATATTCATGCATGTTATGAGAGGATGTACGCTCAGTCAGAGGTTGTGCGTGAATTTCACATACGTGTCTGAAGCCGTGTCAGAAATATGCAAAATTGTGATTGTACGATTTTAACTTTTGTCAAAAATCCACCATCAACAAAGGCAAACGAAGATTTGAAGATGAATAAGACTTTATTATTTGTTTTCGTATCTTATGAATATAGTGCACAAACCTTGATCGGCTGGGATCCAACTAGAATCGTGTTTATCTTTGATAGACTTGATTGTCTAGTTGTGTAAGATCGGCATCACTTTATAGTTACTCCTTGAGTTCTATATTGATTGATTGTGAATCTAGAAATTGGTTATTTCGGTAATAAAAGTTTAGATTGACCAGACAAAGGAGTTTATTAGTTTAAACGGAAGAGCCTTTGTCAATAACTCAAACATATCTTTTAGCAAAGATTGATTATAGTGGTTACCAAACAGATTCTTCCTTTGTTGTTTGGAAAACGATTCAAAGGACTTGTCATTCACGTGCGTGACTCTAGAAATCGAAGGCGCAAGGATACTGAGGAAACTAAGTAGCTAAGGGTAGTCTACGTGGTCTCAACTATACGAAGTTGGTATTAGATTTTGTATAGCGGCTTAATTCTGAGAGTATTCAAAACTAGACTAGGTCTAGGGGTTTTTCTGCATTTGCGGTTTCGTCGTTAACAAAATCTTGTTGTGTCATTTACTTTATTTCCGCATTATAATTGTTATTATGAGGGTTTTAGGGTTCAATAGGGACACGTATAAAATTGTTTTTTTTTTTTAATTTAGATTTAGATGAATGAATTGTTACTGATTTATAATGTTTGGCTAAATTCTAAAATTTTCAATTTAGATGAAAACTTTATAATCATAAATGGATGATAGGAGTAATATATGTTGTGCTTGTTTTCATTGTAGTCAATGGCAATGGTGTCAAGTGACATTTTGTCCCGGAAGGGTGATGTAAATCATAAAAGTAAGACAAATTACCAGTTGATAGGAGGTTGCAATTTAAAACAAGTTGGTCTCAAGTGAAGAAATATTATGACATAGTGGTGAAAAATAATCCTCAAGCCTTCAATGTGTTACAAAACTGTGGTTTTTCTTCGATGTTTGAATTTGAATTATCTTGTGCCGACTGTAAATTAACCGAAACACTTATGGAGAGATGGTGGAAGAAAAATAGGTCATTTCATTTCCCAGGAGTTCGAGTTAGGAATAACACCTTTAGATTTTTTTAAGGCTAACTGGTATTCCAATAGGTGGTGGACGAACGATGCCAAGAATACGTGTTTGTTTGAAGAATATAGATTATTTAGGATATGATAAACATATCTTTATGGTGTGAAGGAAACCGAGATGAAAGAGCAGCCGTCTGAGCAAGCAGCTATAGATGGTCGTCCACGTGAGATAGTCGGTGCTTGGAATCTACTGCATGCTCCATTCCATTGAATTTTCTTGCACACTACATTAGTAGTAGGGAAAACCAACACAACCAGGTGTATGTGTGAAAAATTGACTAGAATTTTTTATTGTGGTGTATTGGTAGATTTTTGTTAGAAAACACCACGACAAGAGTACATAAGGGATGGTTAGAATTGTTGGAAATTTCCATAACTTAGGCCAATATGATTGGATAGTGCCGCATTAGGAAATTTGTATGATTGTCTTGACAAATAGACCTCTAGCGATCGTAATGAAATGGGTGGGATGTGGAATATTCTAGAGTATTGGTACTACTTTTATTTCTGCAATTGCCAACCACTTTTGAGAATAGACAAAACTATCATCAGTAATAAGTGCCTCTATCCAAAGAATTTTATTATTTAGGAAGGAAAATTGAACGGGTCGAAGTCAAGTTGATAACTACAATCATTCAATTGGTACATTCCGACACCAGATAGACATGAGAACTAAAAAAGTTGTTATATGGCAAACTTGGAGAGATGATCAGTACAGCGATTTTCAAGAGGTAATGACGGCAAAAAACTTATCAAGGACCAGAGGTGTATTCTATGGATGAAAGGGTGATAGGTTGAGTGTGTACCTTGGTGAAAGATTTGTGCGGCAGATTACAGGTGAAATAGTTATCCCATGTGATCCCCCCGAGTTATATTCAGTTCAGACGATCGTAGTTGAACCCGTACATCATTACTGGTTGCTCTACGAGGCTGAGTTGTATGATGTGTTAGAGCACTCCTCGGTCGAACTCGCAAGCGTTGCTATCTCAAACTTGTTTTTTAATATTAGTGATCAAAACTATAAGTCTTGATTTCTAGTCTACTTACAGATGTCTCGGACTAGGATAGATTGTGTAGTTGAGCATTAGACTTCACGGCGTTCATCATTGAAGACGAAGAACTACCAAGGAGAGCTTTGGAACTTCATCAATAAAAGGTATGTGGGAGACTAAAACTCATCTATCACTTGGAAAGTCTATTTCTACTCTATTTCCTATATTGAGACATAAGTCTAAGTTACGATATAGTTTTCTATTATACACATTTGAGATTTCTAGCCGAGTTTAACTCGCATTTACATATTTCTGGAATATGTGTTGGAAAGTTTTGCTTTCACCAAGTTCATCTTATATTCTTGACGAAATTCAAAAAGATGATCATGTGAAAATTTTCGAGTAACATCTTACATGGTTTGTGTGATACAATCATTTGGTGTAGACTTGAAATGTTTCGTTATGATTATTTCAATAACTTGAAAATTTCTTTGATGCTAATAGTGTGTGAAAACGGCTATTGTCATCCTCTAAGAAAGTTTCAAATATTGAAATAAGAGTTTAGAACACTTAACCATTATTGGATTGTGACATGTCGTGTACTCTTGCACATATGTTGTCCATGTCCGGGAACCATAGTATGCATACTCGTATGTGTACATATTGGTTTGAGAAGTCCGGGAACCTAAGTATGCACACCCGTACGCGTACTGGCGTAAGGTTCATGTACAAGATTTTCTGATGGGATTGGAGGTATGCGTACTTGTTCGCGTACTGGCGAAACCCAATTTCAGTCCGGGTATTTCAAGTATGCGTACCCGTTCGCGTACTTGAAGATTAAAGTTCTAAAATCAGTTATGTACATGAACTAATACATTTATATATTAAGGAATGCATTCTTTGCAAACAAGTGGCTATAATGTTCATGATTGATTCGAGTGAATCAAACCGATTTTACTTCGATTGTGTTCTTTTATACTTCTATGAGAATATTGCAATTGAACAACTCTTTAACTAGTTTCATTTGAGTCATTTGAACTAGTTATGGTTAAGATGAATAAGGTTGATATGAAAGTGTTCATATGGCTAACCTTGGTTAACTATTGTTGAGCCAACATGGTGTACACGTTTAGGTACGGTTACATAAACCTAAATGAAGGTACATTTCATTTGTGTGTAACAAGCTAAGTTCGATCTAATGGTTTAAAGATATTAGCTTAAATCTAATCAGGTTTTCATCTAACGGTGAATATTGAATGCTTTGTTACCAAGGTAACTTAGATTGCAAACCCTGATTTGAAAACTATATAAAGGAGAACTCTAGCAACTGGGAAACCTAATCCCCACACCTCCTGTGTGATACTAATTGCATAAGCTAGAGTCGATTCTCCTTTAACCTTAGGTTTTTCACGAAACCCTGTAGGTTAACGACTTGAAGACTTCATTGGGATTGTGAAGGAAGACCTAACTATTTTCTCTGTAGTTGCGTGATCTGATCTTGCATCTTCTATCGTGTTTGGGTACGATCTTCTTTAAGATTGGCTCGAGATTTATTCTCCGATAGGCAAGATAAAAAGTAATCACAAACATCTTCATCTCATCGTTTGTGATTCCACAATATCTTGTTTCGCTACCATACGATTAAGATTATTGTGAGGTGATTGATATTTCTAGGCCGTTCTTCGGGAATATAAGTCCGGTATATCAATTGGTTCATGTTCACCTTGATTTATCAAAAGACGAAACAAAACTCATAGGTATTTCTGTGGGAGATAAATTTATCTATTCCTATAGACTTTTCTGTGTGAGACAGATTTGTTTATCAAGTCTTCGACTTTGGGTCGTAGCAACTCTTGTTGTGGGTGAGATCGGCTAAGGGAATCAAGTGCGTAGTATCCACGGCATCGAGACGTAAGTGAGCACAACTACCTTGAATCAAGTGTGAGATTGGTTAGGGTTCAACTACAATCCAAGTCAAGTTCATTGGTAGTAGGCTAGGTCAGAGCGGCTTAATACATTGTGGTGTTCAAATCGGGACTAGGTTAAAGGGGTTTTCTCAAAGATTTTGTTTCCTCTTTAACTAAACTTCGTGTATACGTATTTCTTTTCCGCATTATATTTTGTTATATAATTGAAATATCACGAAGCGATCAATCGATCAATCAAAATACAACCTTTGGTTGTTGATTGAGATTGATTGATCCTGAACATTGGTATTTGGTACCGCCAAGTGATTTCTCTTATATTCAATCGGGCACTTAAATTTCTATTTTGATTGCAGATTGAATTGAGATATAGAGATACAAAACTCTTGGATATAATTTTCTATAGATTGAGTCTAACTGTCTAGTTGATTCTCTTGAAAAGTATATTGGAGTTTGTCTATTCATATTGTAAAACGAATTATTGGGTGTGGTTGTTATACCCCCGCTTTTTCAACTGGTTTCAGAGCAGGCAAACAATAAAGACCTTATAAGTCTGTGTTTGTAGCGATCTGAATATGGACAAAAGTGTTGTCTCAATAAATGCACCACCAGATCCAGGGATTCTAGAATTATCTTCTATGACTGATTTAATAAAATCTGTGGAAGAAATTCTATCTAAACCTCCACCAGGTTTGAAATCCCTTGAAGTTTTTTCAGGAATTAAAAAGAAACTTAAAAGCCTATCTTCTGATGTTGATCTATATCTCCATAATGAACAAGAATCTCTTGACAGGCTAAATCAAGTTATGATGGATAATATTTATGTCAAGGTTGATATTGATTTACTAATCAGTGAGAGCAGTGCTTTTCCTCTGCGTAATCCAATTAGTTATAACAAACTAAACGAATTACAAGAGGAGTTTAAATCTGAGTCATCTGAGTGTATCACCTCAATGCATGAATCAATTCATTCTCAGTTCCTGATGTTTCCTATCAAGATAGTAGTATTATCTTCTTTCATGAAGAAGTAAGGATGTCTCTTTTTGACAAAAGAGTTTCCCTTCGCAGTACTAAAAACTATCTGCATAAATTGCTTTTCTTTTGTAGTAAAACAAGAAATTAGGAACACATTTTTTTTTGTGGGCTTTTGATTTCTTTGAAAAATGAAAGAAAACAGACATTTGGGTATCTTTCGATACTAAGTGTTGTAAGAGCTGCTGGAAAGAAACTCTCTCTTGGTGGCATGGTGCGGAAAGGCGTGTCTTTGTGAATTTCCTGGTAGAGTTTTGTTGAGCCTTGCTTCAATCTTCCTTATGGCTTGTTCTACCACTATTCATAAAAATAAACTAGTCCTTGTCACACACGTACAGTTCGCATACCTGAACACGTATCCCATGTGTGACTGTGTCACGTTCCAGAACGAACCTAACCGGTTCGTGGTCCACTGCTTGACACTTAAAAAGAGAAGAGACTCTCTTCGTTCACCTCGCCTCTTCTTCATCAGTTCATGAGCGAAAAGGGATAAACTCAAATAGTTCTTGAACTTATGATTTCCATAACCTCAATTCTCAACCGTTTCGGGCATTCTTGGTATCATTATTTTCACAACAAGAAATCACACCACGGGTTGGTTTTTGTTTCTCATTTCATTGCGGTTTCGGAGTTCTACCATTTGCATCAGTTCGTGTACCAAGTAAATCTCTCAATTCCACTCTGTGAATTAGTTCGTCACTATGAGTTCTAGAAAGAGACATAGTCGTGGTGAATGTTCGAATGCCCAAACTCGTGATGGAACCTTTTATGATCCGAGCTTGAGAATTAGGTTCGTGAACACTAAGGCTCGTGATTACTATGTGGAGTATAGTACTAAGAAGCCTATTATTGAAAAGATTTATAATCCCGTTGAACTTAGAGTTGAGGGTCTCCCTAGGTTCTTTGAGAATCATGAATGGGGAATTATTCACCGTCCCATGGGTACCGCCTGTATAGAGCTGACTGGCCAATTTTATGCAAACCTACATGAGCCTGATAGTGTAAATTGCACCTTCAAAATCATTGTTGAAGGAAAAGTATTTGTTGAGGATCGACAATTTATTGCTAATATCTTGGACTTGACTCATGTTGGTGACTTTCTTTTACCTCCTCCCGAGCACTTGACGCCCTCTCCAAATGTGCTCAAACCGCCTTCTTGCAAGGGATGTTTCTGGAGTGAAGGAAAGATTGATGTTCATGATCCGCACCTTCATTCGAGCTGGAAAATTACTAGTAGCTAACTTGATGCCCAACACACTGATGACAACTACGGACCAAGCCTCTTGCATAAGCGGTTTATTATGTTGTTGAAAGGAGGAACATTGATTTTTGTGGCTCATTATTCATCATATGATAAGTGTCAGACAGATTTCAAGGAAGACTCATGGGTTTCCTTGTCTTATCTTAAGGATTTGCAGTCAACTTGGCATTGTTGTTGTTGGGACGAATCTTGGAGGACCAAAGGTCTTAACCATGAACAGTATTGCAAAAATGTCCATAGCTTCCGCAATACCCAACTCTGAACTCTCTCATCTCCAACAAGAAGTTTTGTTAGAGCATAGCTCGGTTGAACCCACCAAGCGTTGGTATGTCAAGTTTGGCTGTCAAATTTTAGTGAATCTAAACTCATTTAAAGAGTCGCTTGATTATGTACTAGATTCAACTTCGTATAGGTTAGCTTGAAAGTATTAGGATATGAGACATTACAAGTATTGCGAAGACTTGAAGAAGTGAAGAAGTAAGAAGCTACAACGACAACATCATCCCTCCACTTGAGGTTAGTGATATTTAACTTGAACTGTTTCATTCCCTGACGTATCTTTAAATTCGTGCATATTGAAAACATAACTGCGAAGCATGAACACTCTAGTTAGACATAGTATTAAGGAATACAATACGAGGTTTATTGCTTAACCAATAAACTTTGTAGATAAGACATCGACATAATTGTTTAAATGCTATTGTGATTATGTATGGGCATGAGGTGAGGATTTCATCCTAGGAAACAATGTTTTACATGTGTTTTAAGGAAGTAAATTCATGAACTTGTTTGTGAATCTTAAAAGAAATCGCGGGCGTTATTGGTATTGTTATTCATTGCATATCTTGTGAACAACCAATATGTGTGATTAGTATAACCGCTCATGACTTGTTTGTGTTCTTAGTAAAACTATTCACAAAGACCTGACTTTTGTATTGGTATGACTTTGATTAGTGAAACCGATCTTAAGTAATCACCTGAGATGGTATGATCGAGTTTGTGATTTTGTAAGACCGACTATGGGTAAAGGGGAATCGATCCTTGCATGAGGTGCAACATGTTTTAGCAGAAAGGGGAACCGATCCTATGGACATGTGCAACACATTCAAGTTAGATACCATATATATGTGGGGAACCGATCCTAGTACCTAATCAACCAAATTTTTGAAAGCTAGTATGACTATGCACAGTACTCACATGGAGGTAGAACCGAAACTTGTTTTGGTAGAACCGTTAAACCCATGATTGGTGATTGAGTGTACTTGATCAATCGCATAGTTCTTGGAAGTCAGATGAACTAATTCTAAACTTGTTTGTAAGTGTGACAAATCGGTTTCAAGATTGTAAAAAAGAGGACTTATAGAGTAAGGATGTCGACATACTTTGAACATGTGCAGTAACGCTTATCTTTAATTGTTCAAAGTTATTCCTTAATAGCTAAAGGAAGAGAATCCCAGGATTGAAACGTAAATAAGTTAAGAATATTTTATTTAAGGTTTTTAATTTTATTTTAGGAAATGAGAATTAGTAATGTGTATTTACTAGTTGAAGATTTTCCAAAGAGATTTTCGGTCAATATTTTGGACAGAGCATTTCCAGGAATTACGGAAACCGAATTTGGAATATATTGCATATCTTGAGAATATTTAAGGTTTTGGATATTCCTTGGTGTCCAAACTTCCTTGTCTATAAATACTTGAAGTTTGCATTTCTAGCAAACTAATCTTCGTGACAGCAAACTTCCTTGGTTGTGTTGTTACTGGTGAAGCCACCTATTCGGAGAGGAGAGTAACCTAATTAGGCGGAATCTCTTACGGCCGCTCAGTTTAAAGTCTTCTTTGGGATTGAGAAGCTCTATTAGTACCGTTGGTGGGAAACTAGATAATTGTGGTTTATCTTGTGTTTTCGATTGATTTGATTGACTAACGGTGGTTGAACTTTAATTGCACCTAGTTAGTTTGGTTATGCTTGAGAATCTTCTCTTCTGATATAAGATTCACTCAAACTAGATCGAAGTTTCGACGGGGATCTTTAGACTGTTTGTAGATCTAAAGACGTCTTGTGATAATCCATTGTTGAGAATCCGTTAAATGCGTGGTTGATCACGGGAGATTCAAGTTGTTGTGTGCAGGCGTTTATTGAAGATCTAAGAAGATTTGAAGACAAAGAAGATATTGAAGATTTCTGATTTGGGGTTCATAATATTTGGTGTGCACAATACTTGTTTCGGTGTAGAGGATCCAACTATAATCGGTTTATCCTTGTGGTAGATTAGATTGATTAGTTGTGTAGATCGGCATCAATACAATTCTCTGTGATTAAAAGTATTGATTGCAAAATCTTAACAATTACCCTTGGTAGTTGAGAATAAGATAGATCTAAGAACCTGACGAAGGAGTTTATTGAGATAAACAGAAGAGCCTTTGTCGAAGTCATATCACTTGGTTGAAGAGAGTTGCTACCAAACAGATTTGTTGTCCTTTACTGTTTGGAATACGAACCAAAGGAATTGTTTCAAGTACGTGACTTATTCATAAGTTGGAGGCGTGGGAATACAGACGGAACTAGGTGAACTATAGGTTTAGTTGCTTGGTCTCAACTATACGAAGTTGGTTTAATTTTGTATAGCGGCTTAATCCTGAGAGTATTCAATTCTGGACAAGGTCCCGGGTTTTTCTGCATTTGCGGTTTCCTCGTTAACAAAATCTTGTTGTGTCATTTACTTTATATTTCCGCATTATAATTGTCTTATTATAATTAAAGTAAATTACACAAACGTTAATTCCTATTTACTTGATAAGTAATCATATTGTGTTTGGTTAAGTCCGTACCTTTTTATCAAGTAAACATACTTCGTTGTTGTATTGTCTCGATCTCGTATCCATAGACGATCACACAAAGTGTGAACCGATTAGTTGTATTGTCTCCACTCAGTCCATAGACAATCACTTTCGGAGAAAGGAGTTATAGGTAGGAAAAGTTTTAGCTTGAGGTATATTTGGGTACCCTCGCCTTTTCAAGTTGAGATTTTGAAAGAGCAGTTGGATTATGCAGAGACAGCCCATCCTGAACTGAAAAAGAAATTTTATGAAATTGCTAAGGATTATATTAAGTAACTAATCTTTGTACTTGTTGTTAATGGGTTGTTGAACTGCTTATGTTGACTTCAATTTTCTGTTATCTGTTTAAACTTCTTATGTTGAACTTGTGTTAATAACTTTAATAGCATCTTAGCCTTGAATGATCTCTTATTTCAATTAAATTGCTAAATGTGCTGAGTCCATAAGAAGTGCAGATGAACATACTTGTTCAAAAGTTATATCTATAATATGTTGGTATGAAAGTATTGATAAAAGAAAGAATGAACTTTTGACTACCAAAGTTAAGCCTTTTATGCCATTATGCAAATATTGATGGAAGAAAGGATGAACTTTTGTTTACTAAGATTAAGTTTATCGTATGTCATTGTGCAAATAGTGATGAAAGATATAATGAATCTTTGTTTATTTCGCAGTATTGGTCTTTCCCTGATCCACATCTTTGTGTATATACTGTGTTGCTCAGTAAGTTCTCTTATGTTGAGCATGGCCAATTGAATTAATCATTTTCCTTGTGGTTAATTCAATTGAGATTTTTGGATACAAATTCATATTCTTATGTGATTTGTTAATGTCCAAATAAATCCTTCTTTTCTTGTAAAAGTAAGGTCACTTTTGTTGTTCTTTCGGGAATGACATTTTATGGGGGAGAGTTCTTATTTGAACTTGTGCTTAATTGCCAAATTTTTGTGGGGAGTGTGGCTATGGAATATTATAGGGGTTATCTTGTATCTTTATAAACTCCTCGATGAATGCATTTAGCTTCAGCTATTTGATGGCATCTAAATAAGTTGGTATGTTGTTCTCTTTTGTTCATGAAGTATATACATGGAAATTTCATGAGGCTCCCACTAATTTTCGTACCTTTGCCAATTTTATTGACAAAAGGGGGGGAGAATTAATGCGTAGTTCACACTACAAATACATATGGTTTACGAATTATTATGTAAGGGGGAGTGGTTTTCATTGTGAATTGAAGTATTGACTAAGGAGGAGTGATACATATCACCAGAGTATTGTTGTCAAAGTTGTGATACAATTGAACTTTGATGTTGTATAATGATACTATGACATTGTATAACAATGATTGAGAGCAACTGTTTTCTCATTGTTATAGCTACGGATCTTCAACAACTATGATGCTGAGTTGAACACATTTGGAATCATTGGAGTACTTGAAAGTGACGGAGATTTCGAGTAATGTTGAAGAACCAAGGAGATCAAGCATATGGATGAGAAGCTACAAAGTTTATTTATTTTGTATCCATATGTATTGATAGTTTTGTCACTAAAATTGACAAAGGGGGATATTATTAGAGCACTACTCGGTCGAACTCGCAAGCGTTGCTATCTTAAGCTTGTTTGTCAATGTTAGTGATCAAAACTATAAGTCTTGATTTCTAGTCTACTTATAAATGTCTCGGACTAGGATATATTGTGTAGTTGAGCATTAAACTTCACGGCGTTCAACATTGAAGACGAAGAACTACTAAGGAGAGATTGTGGAACTTCATCAACAAAAAGGTATGTGGAGACTGAAACTCATCTATCACTTGGAAAGTCTATTTCTACTTTATCTCCTATATTGAGACATAAGTCGTGTTACGAAATAGTTTTCTATTATACACATTTGAGATTTCGGTGAGTTTAACTCGCTTACATATTTCTCGAAATATGTGTTGGCAAGCTTTGCCGCCAAGTTCATCTTATCTTCTTGACGAAAGTCAAACGATGATCATGTGAAAATTCTTTGAGTAACATCTTACATGGTTTGTGTGATACAATCATTTGGTGTAGACTTGGAATGTTTCGTTATGATTATTTCAATAACCTGAAAATTGCTTTGATGCTAATAGTGTGTGAAAACGCTATTGTCATCCTCTAAGAAAGTTATAATGATTGAAATAAGAGTTTAGAACGCTTTAATCATTATTGGATTGTGACATGTTTTGTACTCTTGCACATATGTTTTTCCATGTCAGGAACCATAGTATGCGTACATGTTGGTTTGAAGTCACGGGAACCTAAGTATGCGCACCGTACGCGCATCCGGCGTAAGGTTCATGTCCGAGATTTTCTTTGGGATTGGAGGTATGCGTACCTGTTCGCGTACTGGCGAAACCCAATTTCAGTTCGGGTATTTCAAGTATGCGTACACGTTCGCGTACTTGAAGGTTAAAGTTCTAAAATCGGTTATGTACAATGCATTCTTTGCAAACCGTGGCTATAATGTTCATGATTGATTCGAGTGATTCAAACCGATTTTGCTTCGATTGTGTTCTTGTATACTTCTATGAGAATATATCAATTGAACAACTCTTTAACTAGTTTTGTTAGAGCATAACTCGGTTGAACCCACCAAGCGTTGGTATGTCAAGTTTGGTTATCATATTTTAGTGAATCAAAACTCAATTAAAGAGTCGCTTGATTATATACTAAAGACAACTTCGTATAGGTTAGGCTAGAAAGATTAGGATTATGAGACATACAAGTATTACTAGAAGACTTGAAGAATGTGAAGAAGTAACAAGCTACATCGACAACATCATCCTTCCTCTTGAGGTTAGTAACATTGTGACTTGAACTGTTTCATTCCTAACGTATCTTTCAAGTCGTGATATATTGAAAACATAACTGCGAAGTTGTGAATGATTATACTCTAGTAGACATAATGTTAAGGAATTAGAATACAAAGTATAATGCTTATCTTTTGAACTTCGTATATAAGACATCGACATAATCGTATGAATGCTATTGTGATTATGTGTATGGGTAAAGGTGAAGATTTCATCATAGGAAATAATGTTTACATTTGTGTAAAGGAAGTACATTCATGCACTTTTTTTATGAATCGAAAGGGACATCTCTGGGCTTATTGGTATTGGTATTCATTGCATATCTTTGGATTACCAATATGTGTGAGTTAGTAGAACCGATCATAACTTGTTATGTATCTTGGTAAAACTAGTCACAATGCCTGACTTATGTATTTGTATGACTTTTATTAGTGTAACATGTCCTAAGTAATCACCTTAGATGGTATGATCGATATTTGTAATTGGTGTAACGATCCTGGTAATTGGTATGACCTGATCACAAAAAGAGTTATGTCGATCCTTGTAATTGGCGAACTTAGGTCCTGGTAATTGGTGTAACTGATCCTAGTGACTAGTGTAACAGATCACAAGTAATACCATGAGAATATGGTAACCGGTCCTAGTAATTAGCGTAATCGATCTTGGTGGTGATGTAACCGGTCCCAGTAACCATATTAAGGTAGAACCGATCCTTGTGTTTGGTAGAACCAGTAAACCCATGATTAGTGAATTGATATTTGATCAATCGCATAGTTCTTGGAAATTAGATGAACCAATTCTAAACTTGTTTGGAAGTGTGGTATAATCGGTTCCAAGATTATAAATATGAAAAAGGATTTACAAAGAATAAGATGTCGACACACTTTGAACATGTTCAGTAACTCTTATCTTTTATTTATTGTTCAAAGATAGTCCTTAATAACTCAAGGAGATCCTGGACCGAAATAAGTTGAGAATCTTTTAATTAAGGTTATTAATTTTATATGCTTTTAATTACCAGCAATTAAAATGCATATCTCTGGAAAATAAAAATTGGTAATGTGCATTTACTAATTGGAGATTTTCTAGTGAGATTTCGGTTAATATTGGACAGAGCATTTCCCGGAATTATGAAAACCGATTTTGGACATTTATTGCATATCTTAAGAATATTTCGGTTTTGGAAATTCCTTGGTGTCCAAACTTCCTTGGTCTATAAATACCCAAGTTTGCATTTCGAGCAAACTATCCTAAGAGCCAAACAAAACTACCTTGTTGTGTTGTTACTGGTGGAGCCATCTATTCGGAGAGGAAAGTACCCTAATTAGGCGAAATCTCTTGAGACCGCTCGTTTAAAGACATCTGTGGGATCAAGAAGCTCTAGGAATACCGTTGGTGGGAAACTAGATAATTGCAGTATTATTAGTTTTCGATTTGATTTGATTGACTAACGGATGTTGAACTTTGATTGCACCTAGTTTGTTTATGCTTGAGAATCTTCTCTTCTAATATAAGATTCACTCAAACTAGATCGAAGTATCGACGGGATCTTTAGAACCGTTTGTAGATCTAAAGGCGTCTTGTGATAATCCATTGTTAAGAGACTCCGTTACGGCGTGATTGATCACAAGAGATTCAAGTTGTGGTGTGCGAGTGTTTATTGAAGATTAAAAAAATTTCTTGCGGTTTCATAATCTTTGGTGTGCGAGAAAACTTGATCGTGGGATCGAACTATAATCGGTTATCTTTGATAGATTTGATTGATTAGTTGCGTAGATCGACATCACTATATAGTATCTTGGTAGATTCTATATTTGATTGCAATATCTAAACTCTGCTACTTTTGTAGTTGTTGGATGATAGATCTGAACCCGACAAAGGAGTTTATTGGATTAAACAGATGAGCCCTTTTCTAACTCATATCACTGTGATTGAATAAAGTTGTTACCGAACAGATTTGTTGTTCCTTTACTGTTTGGAATAAGATCCAAAGGAATTGTTCCGGTGCGTGCATTTATTGAATGTCGGAGCGCATGAATCTTTTGAAGAAACTAGGTGAACTATAGGTTTAGTTGCTTGGTCTCAACTATACGAAGTTGGTGTGATTTTTTATAGAGCTTAATTATGAGACTATTCAATTTTGGACTAGGTCCCGGGGTTTTTCTGCATTTGCGGTTTCCTCTTTAACAAAATCTTGCTGTGTCATTTACTTTTGTTTTCCGCAATTATAATAGTTGTTATTATAATTTAAAGTAAATTACATAAACGTTAACTCTGTATTACTTGATAGTGATCCTATAGAGTTTGGTTAAGTCCAAACATATTATCAAGTAATCACACATTGATTGTTGTATTTTCTCGATCTCGTATCCATAGACGATCACACAAAGTGTGAATACCGATTCGTTGTAATTGAAAAGACGAGGGTACCCAAATATACGTCAATCTAAAACTTTTCCACCTATAAGTCCTTTCTCCGAAAGTGATTGTCTATGGACTGAGTCGAGACAATACAACCAATCGGTTCACACTTCGTGTGATCGTCTATGGATATGAGATCGAGATAATACAACAACGAAGTATGTTTACTTGATACGAGGTTCGGACTTAACCAAACACAATAGGATTACTATCAAGTAAATAGGAATTAACGTTTGTGTAATTTACTTTAAATTATAATAACAACAATTATAATTGCGGAAAATAAAAGTAAATGACACAGCAAGATTTTGTTAACGAAGAAACCGCAAATGCAGAAAAACCTCGGGACCTTTTCCATAATTGAATACTCTCAGGATTAAGCCGCTATACAAAATCAAACCAACTTCGTATAGTTGAGACCAAGCAACTAAACCTATAGTTCACCTAGTTCCGTCTGTATTCCCACGCCTCCAACTTATAAATAAGTCACGTACTTGGAACAATTCCTTTGGTTCGTATTCCAAACAGTAAAGGAACAACAAATCTGTTTGGTGGAAAATCTTTTCAACCAAGTGATGTGAGTTCGAAAAAAGGATCTTCTGTTTATCCCAATAAACTCCTTTGCCGGGTCCTTAGATCTATCTACTAACAATTACCGAAGTAATCGTTTAGATTTTGCAATCAATACTTTGAATCACAAAGAAACTTATTGATTTCGATCTACTCAACTAATTAATCCAATCTACCACAAGGATAAACTGATTATAGTTGGATCCGCTTTAACCGAAACAAGTATTGTGCACACCAAAGATTATGAACCCAAATCAGAAATCTTCAAAGTCTTCTTTTTCTTCAAATCTTCTTAGATCTTCAATAAACACCTGCACACAATCAACTTGAATCTCTTGTGATCAATCACACACAAAACGGAGTCCATTAACAATGGATTATCACAAAGACGTCTTTGAATCTACAAACGTCTTAAGATCCCCGTTGAAACTTGATCTAGTTTGAGTGAATCTTATATCAAGAGAAGATTCTCAAGCATAAACAAACTAGGTGCAATCAAAAGTTCAACAACCGTTAGTCAATCAAATCAATAAAAACTAATAATAAACGTGATTATCTAGTTTCCCACCAACGGTACTAATAGAGCTTCTCAATCCCAAAGAAGTCTTTAAAATGAGCGGTCGTAAGAGATTTCGCCTAATTAGGTTACTTTCTTCTCCGAATAGGCGGCTCCACCAGTAACAACACAACTAGGTAGTTTTGCTGGCTCTGAGGATTAGTTTGCTAGAAATGCAAACTTTGGTATTTATAGACCAAGGAAGTTTGGACACCAAGGAATTTCCAAAACCGTAAATATTATCAAGATATGCAATATATTCGCATTCGGTTTCCATAATTCTGGAAATGCTTTTGTCCAAACGTTGACCGAAAATCTCTTAGAAAATCTCCAATTAGTAAATGAACATTACTGATTTTTTATTTTCCAAAATAAAATTAAACCTTAATTAAAAGATTCTCAGCATTTTTCGATCCGGGATTTTCCTTTAGCTATTAAGGAATATCTTTGAACAATAAAAAAGATAAGCATTCTTCGCATGTTCAAAGTATGTCGACATCTTTACTTTGTAAGTCCTCTTTCATACTTACAATCTTGAAAGCTGTTGCCACACTTCCAAACGAGTTTAGAATTGGTTCATCTGACTTTCAAGAACTATGTGATTGATTAAGAACACTCAATCACAAATCATGGGTTTCACGTATCTACCAAAACAAGTTTCGGTTCTACCTCCATGTGAGTATTGTGCATAGTCACACTTGCTTTCCAAAAATTTGGTTGACTAGGTACTAGGATCGGTTCCCCACATACTTATGGTAACTACTTGTATTTGCTCCACATGTCCATAGGATCGGTTCCCCTTTCACTAAAAACTTGTTGCACATGTTCATAGGATCGGTTCCCCCATCTACTAAAAATGTGTTGCACGTCTTACAAGGATCGATTACCTCTTGTGATCGGTTGCACCTCTTCATAGGATCGGTTCCCCTTTGCCTAGAGTTGGTCATACCAATAACACTAAATCGATCATACCATCTCAGGTGATTACTTAAGATCGGTTTCACTAATAAAAAGTCATACCAATACAAAGTCGGGACTTGTGAATAGTTTTACCAAGAACATAAACAAGTCATGGCGGTTATACTAATCACACATATTGGTAGTTCAAAGATATGCAATGAATAACAATACCAATAAGCCTAGTGATTTCCTTTTGATTCACGAAACAAGTTCATGAATTTACTTCCTTTTAAACTAATGTAAAACATTGTTTCCCTAAGGATGAAATCTTCACCTCATACCCATACATAATCACAATAGCATTCAAACGATTATGTCGATGTCTTATATACGAAGTTCAAAGATAAGCGTTATACTTCGTAATGTATTCCTTAATACTGTAACTAGAGTGTAATCATTCAAGATTATGTTTTCAATATGCACGACTTGAAGATACGTTAGGGAATGAAACAGTTCAAGTCACATATCACTAACCTCAAGTGGAAGGATGATGTTGTCGTTGTAGCTCCTTACTTCTTCACTTCTTCAAGTCTTCGCAATACTTGTAATGTCTCATATCCTAATACTTTCTAACCTATAGAAGTTGACTTTCAGTACATAATCATGACTCTTTAAATGTTTTGGTTCACTAAAATATGACAACCAAACTTGACATATGTGGGTTCAACCAGCTATGCTCTAACAATCTCCCCTTTGTCAATTTAGTGAAAAACTCTTACATCATATGGATAAACAAATTACAATAATTCATTACACATACGCTTGATTCCCAAATTCAACAACACAATAACCTGTATATATTTAATCCATAAATGTCGATGTTGACATTATAATAACAAAGCTAATACTCCCCCTAAAGGTATGATAGGTATATTTTATCAATCCGCACGTCTTTGTTATTCCTTTGTAGTCCATATAACTACAAGTATCATATGATATGCTACTCCCCCTTAGTCTATGCTTTACTCTTTCGTTAGATAAACATTTAAGCACCAATGTCCTTTCCCTTAGTGATACCAATCAATGTAAATCAATACCAGTATCACTTTTTTACTCCATATACTTCTCCCCCTTTTTGTCACAAAATGACAAAGGTACGAGCAAATAAAGGACAAACCGAAAGGATCTTACAAATCTCAAAATAGACTTGCAAACCTATAAGAGTTAAGCATGAGGGTTCCACACACCATTTTTGATAATCAATATCAAAACCGAAACTACAAGTAATTTTGTTTTGATATGTTACCAAGGAAACAATTTCCCGAAGCAATTTTCCCTAATAGTTTAGCCAACCAAAAATCGACTAAGCACCTTAGTTCCTTTGCTAAACCGATTGTACAAATACAATCGCTTGTTAAAATAAGACCAAAATAAAGATAACTCTATTTTTCTCATCAGGTTCTAATTATCCTGGCATTTTTAGGGGCGACCCCAAACGAATTAGGGGCGAATTTTTTATTCCCAACCCATATACACCGTTAAGGGATGTCCAAAAATGCGGAGAATACGTTAATGCCCTTACATAATCGGAAGCTATTTTGTGCCCGATTATTATAAAGAAATCGGAAGCTTAGTAACGATATTATACTACCGATTATATCGATTTCGTGCCTAACGCGCATCTGGCTTCTATAACAATCGGTAGGAAAAACAACCTCACGAAACTTCCGATTATAGTAGCTCCCAAATTCCCAAAATTGGTGATTTCGTCAAGGAAGAAATTTGGGGCAACTTTATAATCGGAAGTCATAATAACTACCGATTATTGTAGTTCCCAAATTCGAAAAAAATGACATTTCTGCAAAAACAAAATTTAGGCAGCGTATATAATCGGTAGTCTTATTAACTACCGATTAATATAGTTCTCAATTTCGAAAAAATTGAGATTTCTGCAAAAAAAAATTTGGGGCAACTATATAATCGGGAGTAAAAATACTTCATTTGACTACCAGATTATACAGTTGCCCCAACAAAACAGAGTCAGTTGGAACTCTAAACTCTATATAAGGATTGTATCCTTTTTACTCTCTATGGAACACAAATACCTTTAAACTCTCTCCAACATGATCTTCAACATAATGGCCCAACCATTCATTAATCCTACGGAGTTCACGATCGAAGAAGATTTATCTT
>JAJJWW010017848.1:0-145820 GCA_023531295.1 Papaver armeniacum
TCGGTAGGTATATTTTCAATTTAACCTACCAATTCACCTTTAACCACCGATTATTGTATTGTCTGATTATATAAGGGCATATTGGTCATTTCGAAAAATCAAAGATAAGGGGTAGCTTAGATTTACGTATGGGTGACCTTTTTTATCTTTTAGTGTCGCCCTTAATTCGTTTGGGGTCGCCCCTAAAAGTGCCAGGTTAAAGCATTACTACCAAGCCAACCTCATAATATACTGTACAAATTTATTGTTGTCCTCAATGTTCGTCTTCTATCGTTCCAGAAACTCCTTCGAGTTTACATTCAGAACAGGAAAAAAGATAGTAGAAAAGATTATACATAGATATGGATGGTAGAAAAAGAAGAAAGGGAGATGAAAAGAATGGTATTTCAGTGCTGTGGACTTAAAGCAGAAACCAGGTGATAAATAAGAGAATGTACAAAGTGATGTGTGTGGAAAGTTCGAAAAGTGAAGCTCTAGGTGAATTGCTTACACGTCGTTCTCCTGTGACGGAATCCTTGCTCATGGTCGATGAAACATTCACAGGTGATGAGCCTAAAACAAGAAGAAAAACTACATGAATCAGACATGAAAAGGGTATGCCGGTAACATTTTTTCGCAGAAAAAGATCTCTTAAAGGATGATATATATAGATGGAATCAGAGTGACTTACAGTCATAGTTAACCCATCCAAGGCGTTGACGTGCAAGATCATAAATAATGATCTTATCCTTCAAAACAAGATCTGCAGAAAGACGAAAAATGAGGAATTTTCTTAGTTGAAGGTTACAAAGCCATATGAAAGACAAAGGACTTAGAAATGTGCTTCTTAGGCCAGTGCACCAACCTCCTAAAATAGTTAACCCTTGACCTTTCTGAAAGCCAAGGCACCATTCGGCACCGCCATCCTATCATATTGAAAAAATATACTTAAATCTCATCTAGTTTTTGCTATTTGGATAGTAGATACTAAAATGAGAAAAATTGAACAACTCACAGTATAATGCCTTTGCACAAGGTAGTCCCTAGGTTTTAAAACCATAGGCGCGTCACCCTCGAAGAATAAAGTAACTGGAGGAAATATCTCATCGACACTGAATGCAGAATGAACGTGTTTCAAAAAGTGAGAGAAATAACAAATTACAGAGTATATAGACTGAAATCACTTGAACAATAAACTGAATCATGGTTCCAGAAATAAACCTGCTGGAGATGGGAAAACACACGGTCTCGTCAGAAGGTATAGGATGTGTGAATAGTGAAACAGCATTTGCCACCTGCGTTTGAAAATTAGACACTACATTCTGAATCAACTTGACTGGAATGATAAAGTTGTAGTAACATGCTGGATACATTGAAGCTGTAACGACTCGTGGGGCTAAAACTACTCAGCCCTTTGAATTACTGAAAGAATTAAGAAATGGTGAGGCAGAGTAACTTACAGAATTCACAAAAGGATCATAAGCTTCTTCTGCAAGGTACACTAATGTTGTTCCAGAATCAACTATAGTTCCTCGTAATCCACTGCTTGATGCAACGAACACATCAGGATTTATGGGTACAATTTGATCACTGACGGCAATGCTAAGCAAATTCAAGTTATAATGTCGTCTGGAAAGATAGAGATAGAAAAGAATATTAGATTTGTTGCAAATGTCGAATTATGCTCTTGAAATTTCCAATGTAAGCAATCTACATTCTGTAAATGAATAATTACAGCAACGCCTGAAAAACTTCATCAGCATTAATTGGGATAAATTAAGCTTCACAGGATCGATCCGTTTTTCAATATGCATTAAGGGCACTAGTAACTGACAATAAATGGAGTATATGACAGCGTATAGATAGTGTAATCATCTAGTAAATCAACATGTAGATTTAAACCAACATCATTATCACCCATAAAGAAAATCAGTTAGATCTATTTCCACATAATCGATATATATGTGTAAATGGCAGAATAACACAACCAATGAAGAAGTCCATAGTTATTCTGGAAATGAAGGTAACAAACACTCAAAGAATCATGAAAACACTTAGATAGCTTACAAACCCAAACTCATATGATAAAATATTATTCTATCATGCAAAGAAAACTACTGTAAGGCACAAACTTCATTATGAAGTATCCAACTAAAATTGTCTATCAAATGTAAACAGATTATGTGGAGTTGTGAGGTTTCTATTTTCAGAATGAGGAACTGCAATGAGGGGGGATAACACATAATTATGTAACTTAATGGGCTGTTTGACAGGGGAAGAAATGACCTACTGTGATTGAACAAGTGGGCTATAAATGATACCCGGTGCCAGAATCTCACCAAGAACCAATACACCTCCACCATAATCCTTTCCATTCAAGCAATGCGAGAACATTTTTGGCACTGTTCCTCCTGATGATAGTTGAGAGATGACAGAAAAATAGTGTTGGCCAAACCCAATAATCCCATCAATTGCTCTATTCGACCTGGTTAAACCCCCAGACTGGTAGTTGCTACACCTGTTTGGCACCATATCCACTTCTAAGTTCTTTTTCCAACAAACAAAACCGAAATATAAAAAGGCATTCAAAACATACCCGAAAACCACACGAGACGCAGAGGTATTTGCCATGGAATCCCCAACCACCGTATCTAAATACAATATATCTGACACATAATACCCGGATGTGCCACTATTATCTCCATACAGAAACGAGTACCTACATGGAGAACTCGGAGTGGGGCACCCGGAAACAGCAGTTCGGATAGCAAAAGAACATGTATCACTTGAACAAGGAATCACCGCAGCTGAAGACGAACTATACGGGTCAAAAAATCCTAGCTGAATCTGCAAAAACAATCAAACTAACTCTAATCAGCTCTCTAAACTACATTCGTCTGTAGGAATTAGGATGCTAACTTTACCACACCACAATAGGGTGCCCCCGACAAAAAACAAAAAAACCAAAATTGTGCAAGAAATGAAAATAGAAAGGGCAATTTACATCAAGTCCAGTGGATTTAGGGCAATTATCACAGGAATCACAAGCAACCCATAAAACATCACTTCCAGTATCAATCTGCACATGAAATTCTCTTGGAGGAGACCCTATTTTCACTCTTGTAAAGTAAAGCCTAGTAACAACAAATACAATTACACAAAATCAATAACCAAAATGAAATTGATCAAACACTGAGATATTAAATAACAAGAGAATTATAAGAAAATTACCCAAATAATTCAGGATCAGATGAACCATAAACATTAAAATTAATGACACTGTTAATGCTTTCTTCTTGTTGCTGTTGTAAGATACGCCCGTGTCTTGCTTTATCCCTAACTCTAAGTTCATTCAATTCAACTCTTTTGTTCAATGGAAAAGCTCTCTCAAGTGTTAGTGTAGTTGGAAAACTTAATAACTTATTAAAAGGAATGGTGAATAGAATTAAAAGAAACCAGGTCAGAAATATTGCTGCCATTGTTTTCTTTGTTTTTTTCTTTTGTTTTGGTTTTGGTAGACTCTAATTTATAGAAGATGATGAAAACTGTTGATGATGATCTGGGAGGAAAGTAGTTTCCTGCATTTTTGCAGAGAATGAGAGACAGAAGGGGAGTGATTTTAGTGTTAGTGGAGATGGAGAGAGAAAAAAAAAGAAGGCTATTATTAGGGCGTCACACTTCTTTAGAGGGGCTTCACTTGGATTCTTAGTGTCTAAAAAAGTGGTTATGGGATATCCTTCACTTAGGTACAAAATGTCTAGAATACCCTTTAACTAAAATAAAAACATAAAACCCTAATCTTTTCTAATCTAATCCTAAAAAAAAAAACTGCTCCTCTTCCTTCCTTCATCTTTCTTCTCTTCCTCTCCTCCACTGTTAGTGCTACGTCGAGGTTCGCCAACCGTAATATTGGTTTATGAAGAACTTACGTCCAAGTTAGATAAATTCCAACCGTATAAATAGTTTGCACGTTGGTTTTACGCGGGTTCCCTTAGTTCCAACAGTATAACTGAATTTCGTCTAGGTTTATCTCATAGGCTAACCTAGACGTAATTGTTCTGTATCTTTTGAGAATTTCGTTCATATTGGATTACGTCTAGGTTTTGTGAATTGATTTTTCAGATGTAATTGTGTACGTCTAGGTTCGTGGCTTATTTTTTCTGGACGTAATTATTTACACTACAAGGAAAGATTAATGGCAGCAACAAAACAACACTTAAAAAAAATTTACTTGTTAGACCTCTGAACTCAGAAGTTTGGGGTAAGAAATGGAGAGAGAGACTATGGGAGGTTAAAGAGAGAAAATGGGAGGAAGGTGGATATGCACGAGGGGGTTAGACTTTGACTCTTTCCCTACATAAACAAATTTTCTTTTAATGATAATAATAATAAATTTATATGAAGAAACAAATTATTACAATTTAGCCACACCTACAATGAGTCCCGCGGCAGTAAACCATCATGTTGCCGCACACCCTGGCTTGTTGCGGCAAGAACCAGGATGTTTGCGTCATCAATTCAATTTCTTTCACGTGGCTAAAAATACGTTTATGCCACATCATGATGGCGTAGCAATACTGACTATGTGCTCAAATAAGTGGTGCGTCTATGACGTGTGTTTCTTGTAGTGCTAATCCGGGTTTTGAAGAAAATCTAACCCAGACGTTTTTAGATTCTGGTTGGAAATCCAAAAATCTAACCTAGACGTAAAACGGGTAATAAATACCCATGCAAAATATATTTATGGTTGGGTTGGGAACCCGAGCGTAATTCAATTTTGTCTTATTGAAAACGATTACGGTTTGGAGTTCTTCCAAACCCAGGCGTAAATTGAATTACGGTTGGAAACGAAGCCCAACCGGACGTAATTTGCCATGAAAGTCTAAAAATCTGAAATTATTTACGTACTTAAGTTAGTTTTGAGCGAAATTGAACCCATGGGAGATACTTTAGAGGTGTACATGTTGATTTTCAATCATTGGTTCTTCACTTTGTTGATTTATTTCTTCAATTGGTGGAGTATCATCATCACTTTGTGTTTAACCCTCTCTACCATCTAACAAATCATCAATCTCTTGGTCAACATGAGAAATGTAAAACTTGTTTTCTCCATCGTACAAAGATTCACCCACCTCGAATTTGTAACTTGTTTCATCCATTTTTGTTGAGTGAATCAAACAATCTAGGTTTTGAAAGAAAAAAAACTCCAATTTTTTTCTTTTTCCTCTTCTCTTTAGCTTTTTTTCCCACATAAACTTTGTCCCAGAATTTACAAATATATATCAAAATTCATAATAATTAAATTTAATTAGATAATAATTAAATTTAATTAAAATTAACTAAATAAATAAGGGTTATTTGGTCATTACACAATTATTTGAGATAAGGGATTTTGAAATTACTTTACGGGTGACCCGTTTTGTCTATTAGGTGGCCTTACTCTAATAGAATGTGACGCCCCAATAATAGCCTTCAAAAAAAAAGTGTTTTGGTGAAAAAAAAATGGTTTCCAGAGGAGACTGAAAATGTTAAAAAAGGCCAAAAAGTGTGATGGTACTTGCCTGGTTCCTAGACATAGATTTGATTAGTGTCAGCCATTAGTCAGATTTTTAATTTATTTTTGATATTAGTCAGATAATTGTGTGTTAATTAATTACTTTTAAATAAATTTGATAGGCCAAATTCAATAACCATGCCATGGAGATGTGGATGGTGACTGCTTTAAAGTGATGATATAGTTGGTAACTGGTACGGATGGGACCATGCCTGGTTAAGTTCTTTTATTTGAAGGATCAAGAATCTGGGTAGCCTTTTCAAGCAACTGCCATGCTCACTCACCAAGTAAGTTTATTTTGTGATCTTGGTAATCTGAATTTTCAAACAAGGCGGCAGAGGAGTACATTCCAGAGTTTACACTAACCATTCCTCGACCACAAAACCGCAAAAGGAATAGCAAAAGTAATTTGTTTTAAAGTTTTATTCTTGACTTAGATCTCAAAGTTTACTATTATTGAACTTTAAGGAAGAGCAAAGAGATATTCTGTGACGAAAATGAGGAACACATGATTTATTCACTTGTCTCCATTTTTTATGAATTAGAGATTAGATATTCCCATTTTTTTAGTTATGCTTTATTTACAAACTTTGCAAACACAAAGAAAGAAACATAGATTCTGATGATTTTTTTGTTTATCAATGTGTCGGTATAAAATCATCGTTTCCTTTTTCGGATGCGACCTCTTACATTGACCCAGCACTAGCTTTCAATGACCCAGCACTAGTTGCGTTTGACCTACGTCCGCCTTGCTTTAAGCTTTCTAAATTCAAATCACTGGGACTACGGACTACCGGGACTAGGTAACCCATAAACAAATAAGACGGAAAAAGAAACATAACCATAGACTACCGTACATATGGTCAAAATGGGAAACAACAATTTTAGCAAGAATGAAACAGTGTTGTTTGGATACCGAATATAAAAGTCATAAATAAAAACAAGGGGTAATTTGCGTTACCTCCCCTGGCGAAGATTATAATTTGAGTTACCTCCCCTACAAAGATTAAATTAGTAGAACCTCCTTTCGTTACATATTCCATCCAAGACCAGTTAGCTGAGTCACCATTTTTGTAAGGGTGGACTAAAACATACACGTGAACCTTCAATTTCTCAAAATAGCCTCTCATATACGGTCGTATTCTTTTCACCACCAGCTTCACTGTAATATACTCCACCTCAACAAAAGCCTGCAATACCATTAACACGTCTCCACCAGGATCAAAAGTTCATCACCACAAAGCTAAAATAGAAAGCCATCACCACCACAAACACATCAACTTCCCACCTCAATATTAATGTTACAGTATTACTGTAATCCAGAGATTTAGAACTCGATTCGCGGCAATACTCATATGTGCAATACTCAGTCAGTTAGGATAATCAGCATCCGTCAGTGAACTAAATTTATCCATTGAAAAAGAAAAAATAAAACACTAGATAATCTGAAATACTTGTCCAGAAAGATGATTAAAACTAATGATATGTTGTACTGATCTTCCATGGGGTTTGTGAAAATGGGAGAGGTGTAATCTCAATGAGGGTACTGTTTGCTAGTAAGATTACATAAGCCTAATAATCTACCCTTTAATCCCTCGGTCTTATATCAATTTTACAAAAATCAAAATATCAAACTGATTCCAAACTCGCAACAACTCTACCACTGATTCATCAATTACATACCATCGAGCAAACAAAAAAATCAAGTGCCCTGATTTGATTTTATCTTGTACCCTTTGTTTCTCTTCATTTTATCTTCGATTATCTTCAAATAACAAAAGAGTGCTAAATTAAACAACAATAGAGTCCATTTAAACCAATCTAATCCCTAATTTTGCCCCAAATCTCACCTAATGATTTCCCCAGTTCTCTGCTCCAAAACGACTTTTCTGTAGATCTGCCCCAAAATGTTTTCACCTCTAGGTCACCCATAACTGATTCTAGATACCTTAAACAAGTAGTAATTACAGATCAGAGATGGTGCTGGTGATTGAGAATAAGAAAGAAAATAAAAGGAGAAGACGACGATGCTGCTTCTGTTGGTGGCGGCTGTCGTTGGCTGTTTATCAGCTTGGAAAAAGGAAATGCGGTTGTTAATATTCACGATTGATTATTTGACTTTAACTACAGCCGCTTGATTATATTAGTATATGAGGGCATTTGGGGTACTATTTTTACCACGTGTCTATCTTTTCCAGGTGTCACTTTGGCTGACTCGGCTAACTGGAAAACGGACGGAATATTTGACGAGGGGAGGTCCTGCTAATTTAATCTTTGCAGGGGAGGTAACTCAAATTATAATCTTCGCCAGGGGAGGTAACGCAAATTACCCCTAAAAACAATTTGTTTCACGAAAATTTAATTTTAGGATTTTAATGTATTCGCGAATTGATTTATGATTTTATTGTTTCTAAAAATCGAAAAGTATGAGATTTTCTTAAATAATATATCCAAACAATTTAGAAACATTTATAACAGGGAAAAGGTTATGTTTAAATCTACGGTGGAAAATCTCAAATCCATAGGAAAATCTCAAATCTATATGTTCAAAAGAATAAGTTCACCTCTTGCAAGTTGTTTGAATTTTTTTGAAATGAACTACTCCTCCGTCCCTAATTAGATGAAATTTACTTGTAGTTTGCACAAATTTTAAGGCAAGGAGGAAAGTGGAGTATATTTAAGTATTTTTTACAATTATACCCTTATGGACAATAATTAGTTAAATTTGGAAACGATTTATCTCTTAAACTATACCACGATTTTTTATAAACTTTATTAGTTGAAAAGCATTTTAAAACACCTACGCAACGAATATATACATGACTATCAAATTATACATATTTCTTATAGAAAAAATAATCAATTAAAAGGGTAGTTTTAGAAATATCCCTTGGTTAGTGAAATAGCTCATCTATTTGTGGACAAAACTAAAAGCCAAATAGCTCATCTAATTAGGGACGGAGGGAGTATTATTTTCCGTATATGGACTACTTAGTTTAATTTGCTACGTCAACACGATTTCTGTTGGACTATTTTTTTACCATCTATCAAGTCAAGTAACAAAGCGATGCATCAAAGAAGATGAGTGAGTTTACATGGATTGATATACCAGATCGGCGAATGCTACCAGGTTGATGCGGTGTATTCCACCAGTTATTTGGAAACTTGATTATAAAAACGAAATTTCTTCTTTGATTTCTGTAAGTACAAAATAACTGTTATATGCATGGCCTAATTCGTACAAACGAAGTTTCCTAATTCATACCAAACCATTTCATAAATGGTGTGGTGCAAAACCAAACAGTTCAAAACAGTTAAATTCAGTTAGCTAACAGTTCTGGCAAGATTTTACGATGAGTGTTGCACAAACATGTTGGCCTAAAATTACTTGGATTGGTATGAAGTTTAACTTTTGGTATAAGAAATAAAAAAGTCTCAGTTAGTTTGGGATTCAAATTTGTTGTCATAAAGAAAAGAACAATATGTGAGGGTAAATTACTCGATGGCCACGTGTCAAGATTCTAAGCGATGAATACATAATAAGATAATGAGATAGGAGCACCGAATCCTACTATGAAAAGGTGAGTTCTTCTGAATCGAGATGCCTGCCACAACGCCACATGAATGACGCATGTGAGGAGTGGTCTAATATGCTCAGACGGTCAAGTCTAAAAAGAAGGACTGCATTTAATGAAGGATAAGAATAGACGTGGACGAATCTACATCGCAATGGAGGCTCGGGCGATCTATACTACAACCCAAAGGTGATAGAGCACGAGGTTCTCTAGAGAATGGCCACACGATGACGAGCGAACGAGACGAATCGGAGGGAGAACCAAGCAAGCCATCACGAGGGGTAGTATAGAACCGATGCGAAGCGGCGGAAGCGATGGAAGACGGCTCCACCCGACCCGGGCCTTCACGAGTTTAGTTTGCCTCTAAATACCAGTCCATGTAGAAGGAGATGGAAAACTTATGTAACAATATAAGGTCTTTCTACAGAGAATTCCTGAGAGAGATCTAGATAGAGAGAAAGTAAGAAATCTAAGTGAGATTTGTAATTCATTCAAGGGTAAGTGATAGGTGTAGAATACACCGTATTTACTATCTAGTAGTTACGCTTTCTTTACTATTTTTTCTTGTGAATTATGTACTTTACGTTTGTTTTTGAGTTATTAGGTACTCTGGAGTCGCACAGAGGAAATGAAGAAGAAATTATCCAATTTGGAGCGAAAAAAGGCAAAAAGGTCAACTCGCAGACCATATTTGGCGCATGCTAGGTTGCAAAAGAGGAGTTCTGTTGGAAATTAAGCCATCAGTCTCCCAGGCGACGGTTCGGATCAACAAGAGATTATTGAGGTGGCCCATATCCATCGGTCGGGCGCCAAATACGGCTGGACTACAACCTTATCAACTAAGTCGAAGAAGAAAATCATTTTCTTCCCCAAATTGATCTGTTACTTCCATGAGAGACTCGAGAGAAGCGATTCACGTAGAGATTGAAGCCAAAAGAACAATGGATAGAAGTGAATCTGTGATATGAGTTTGTATTATCAGTCCAGAGAGAGAATCAAAGAAAATAATGGAGTTGCGATTGGTGGACTGATTGATTTATGATTCTGTGATGTTCTAGGTTTACGAGGGGGCTTGATTAGTTGAATCGGAAGAGATGAGGTCAAATTATTGAGTGAACTTCATTTGATTTGGTGGATTGGTTTACATTGGTTTGAACAGAGTTTGTATGGATAATGTAATGGCTTGGAGGTGTGTTGGTCTCGGCTGAGTTTGGATCAGATTCTGAAGCATGAATTAGTTGAGAGAAGTTGTTTAAGACTTGGGTCTGGCTCAGATTCAATGAAGATTAGGAGATGAAGATGGGTTTCTGACATTGGTTGATGTGGGTTTGTTGTTGGCTGAGAGAAGACAAGTTGGTGATGGTACTTGGCTCTCATCTAAGACTTGTTGGGATTGTGGATGGAATTGTAGTTGTGCTGCTGATGCTATAGGCTCACGGTGGTGACTTGAACTGGAGATGGAATGAATCCAGTGGTCTTGTTTGGCTGGAAACTGCAGGTGGAGTAGGTTTTGGTGAGATTGTTGGAGCTGATAGATGCAACAGAAGTTGAAGGTTGGTATGAGAAGAACAAGGACTAAGAAATGGTGGTTTTACGTGGAGGAATGGGTTGGCTCATTTGCTTTTGTTGATGATCTTTGCTTTGTGTATGATGAGTTTGAATTGCGGTCCGGGGAGATAATGGAGTAGCCTTTGTGAAAGTGATAAGAAGACCAGTCATGGTGAAAATGAAGACTAAGTTATAGTGTTGTGGGTCTTGTGAATGGCAGGAGATAGCTCATATTTGAGCCACAGTGGATGGTGCAGCTGATGGTTGGCTAGTGTTAGTCCGGGTGTGTGGTGCTGTTGAGCTCAGGCATTGGCAGATGGAGCCGAGCTGCAGATTCTTGTGTGTTACTCATCGATGGGGTTATGTGCTCCGGGTGGTGTCAAGCTACGGGAAAAGGCCGGTGCTACAAAAGCACCGGTGAGCCGAGTAATAACGGTATGTCTTTGTTGGTCTTGAGAAGTTGCGAGTGGAGCCCGGTGTTGGATTGCTTGAGTGAGATGCGGCTAAATGTATTTGGAGCTTAATCGAGTTGGTGGGAATGGAGCAGTGCTTGTGATATGTGTGATGGTTGTGGCCTGATAGCAATGATGTTGGAGCTATACATAGGTTCAGTGGGTTCTGCTGGTGTGCAAGCTATAACTGGTGGTGGATTAATATTGCAAGGAGTGGCAGACGCTCATGGCACTGAGGTTGCAACTCAGATGAGTTAGTAGTGATCTTTGGCCGAGAAAATGGCAGGCGATTACGGTGGATAGTTTGATTGCAGGGTGAGTGGTGATAAGTGTAGAATACACCTAATTTACTATCTAGTAGTTTATGCTTTCTTTGCTATTTTTCTTGTAAATTATGTATTTTACGCTTGTTTTGAGTTTTATAGCTACTTTGGAGTCGCACGGAGGAAAAGAAGAAGAAATCACCCTATTTGAGCCAAAAGGGTAAAATTGTCATTTAACAAAGGAGAGAATACTATATGGAGCCCAGCCAAGGTTAAGGGGAGGTCAAAGAGGTGTCCCTTATCCAAAAGAAGGGAGTGAAAATAGCACATTTTGGGTGTACTTATGGTGGGTGTCTGAATCCATCCACACCCTAAACCCGTAGACCCATACCCATACCCGGATCCATACCCGCCCCATTTAACCTAAACCTAAAATCGAGAAAGGGTTCTTTTTTTTTTCTTATCAATCATTCTCTACACTGAAATGAAGAAGACCCTAGGCTGCCATTTTGCCCCGATTTGAGAAATCCGTGATTGATTCGTTGGATTCGAAATGTTGATATTGATCTCAGTAGATCGATCGAGAGAGATAAGGGTTCGATGCAAATGGGTGATGAATTGAGAGAACATATCGATTGGAAGAAAGAAGTCTCAGGAGAAGCAGAATGATGGGTTCGGTTAGGTTGAAGCTCAGGGAAGAATGGGATCTGTTGCCATTTGAATTGAGGATGAACGATTAACTGGGAAAGTTCAGTAACATCTGTTGGTGCAATTTAAACTCAGATGTGATATCGGGCGCTGTTGATTGTCAAGATGAAGAGATCGAGAGTAAGTCTGGCGATGAGAGATGGGTTCGTGAAGAAATGAGGATGAATTTCAAGACTCGGGAGATGGGATTGTGGATCGATTTGAAGAGAGGAATCAAGATGATATGCTTCGAATGTATTGCTTAGATGTATGCTAGGATCTCATTACCAGGAGAAGACCCAAGAAAACTGGCCTGAAATCGGCCTGAAATGCTCAACAAACAGAGTAAACTCTGTTGAATTTTCTGCTCTGACGAGTCGACCCAGTGACTCGTTGAACCGATCCTTACCTGCAACTCAGCTGAGTAAGACCGAGTAAGAAGCTAACTCGAGTCTGACTCCTCTCTGACTTGACCCGGTTGACTGACGACTGACCGTTAAGTTTGACTTTTGACCGTTAGTCCTAACGGTGGACTGACGGAATATTCCGTCGAATATTCTCCCGACTGACAGAAATTTTCAGGCGGCCGGCGGCGACTATTCCGGCCGGATTCCGGCCACAATCCCAGTTTTCCGGCGACAAAAAATCCAGAATTTTCTATGGACTTCTCTCATGGGTGTGAAGACTTGGGCTAGGAATTGGATGGAGAATTGGACTCAAATTTGGAAAGAGAAGATGGAAGAGTTGAGAAAAGCTTGGATTTGGAAATTGAATTGCAAAAGGAAAAGGATTCTACTCCTTAGAAGATTTGGAGAATATTGAAGCCTATAAATAGAGAAGTTTTCTACAACTTCTACACACCTCTCTACACACACAACACTTGTGTTTTTGCTTGCTTTTCTAAGATTTTTCTTTTTAGTTATTTGTGTGAACTCTTGAAAATTCTCCTTTTAATAATTATTATTTGTGTGAATTTCAAAAGCATGAGTAGCTAATTTTCTTATTGATTGAGGATGAATTCCTAGTTCTTAACATGATTTGAGTTTTGTTTTCAAATTCTATCTTGAAGTTTTTCACATAATTATCGTTTGTTTTTACTAATAGGAGTGATCTTAAAGACATTCATGATTGATTGATAGATTGTTTGGAGTGCACGCTAAATTGATTTGTTAATTTGATCTAAAGCTAGTGAAAGTTAGGAGATAAGTAATCGTTTCTTGACTCTTTACATAAGTAGCAAACACGAGACCTTGCGGAGGGATTCCGTGGAGCAATTGTGTGTAGAAACAACGTTAGCAAGTGGACCTTGAGCTAAGAGTCTAACTACTAATATCAACCTAAGAAATTCACAAAACTTAATGCATGAGCCAAGTTACATCTAGGTTGAGCTAATTCTAGGTGGCTTGGTGATTAGAATCCGGTAGTCGAGAACTTCCGTGTCCGGTGATACAAGGGATTTAGGGGTTTAGCACTGAGCTAGCTGCTTTACCTACGGTTGGTGATAATTTGTGATTAATAACAAGTAGAAAAGAACATAACTTTAATCATTGTTTCGTAACGAAGAAGGATTCCTTGATCTTGTCTCTCTTATTGCTTTCATCTTTCATCTTTCAACTTTCGATTTTAATTGCTTTGTTTATTTTCTTTTGCTTTTTACACCCCCCCCCCTTTCGTGACAACTTTTACAACTAAGATCTCTTGCTCCTCGTGGGAACGAACTTGACTTCCATTATATTATTTTTAATTGAGTGGAAACATTGATTAATTTGATTGCACCTACGACACGCATCAAATTTTGGCGCCGTTGCCGGGGAGCAACGGGCGATTTTTAGTTGTTTTTATTTTTCTTTTTGCTTTATTCTTGCTTTGTTAGATTCTTTACCGTATCTAACTTAGTTTGTGAGAATCTTGTTTGGTGTTATTCCTTTGGTGAATGCTTAAAGGGGGTAGACCGAGTCCAATACGTCTTCGATCCGGCACTCAACTAAAGGATTTCATTCGAGCGATTAACACTCCACTTTCTCCTTCTTCATCAAGTGATTCGGACAAAGAGGAAGAAACAATGGCTGATCGTACACTCAAGGACCTAGCTTCTCACAAGCTTGATACACAACAATGGTGTATCCAAACTAACTCAACCTTCGAGATCAAGCCGGGGTTGATTAGAGAGTTACCAAAGTTCCATGGCATGGTGAATGAGGACCCAAACAAACATCTTATGGACTTCTATGCCATAGTTATGGCTATGCTTCCACCGGAGACTAATGCGGATGGAGCAATGTTGAAAGCTTTCCCGTTTTCTTTGGCGGGCAATGCTAAGGAATGGTTATATTATTTGCCTTCCGGAAGTATCACAACATGGAATGGGATGAAGAAAATTTTCCTCGAGAGATATTTTCCCGCATCCAAAGCTACTCAAATTCGCAAGGAGATTTGTGGATTGAAACAATAAGTGGGAGAATCATTGTATGAATGTTGGGAGCGATACAAGAGGTTGGTGGCAAGTTGTCCACACCATCAATTTAGTGACGTTATGATACTCCAATACTTCTATGAAGCTCTCCACTCAAGTGATAGGTCTCTTCTTGACGCGCGGGTGGTGGTGCACTAATGAACAAGACTTTGACCGAAGCTAGAGAGTTGATTGAAAGTATGGCGGCAAACTCGCAACAATTCTACACAAGGGATGAACCTATGGTTAGGCGAGTGCATGAAGTTAGTGATACATCATCACATCTTGATCAAAGGATGAGCAACATGGAGATAATGATGCAAAGAATGGCGCGGTAATTATTCGGATGGTGAGACCGAACAAGTGAATGCTTTATATCCAAATCAAAGGCCAAGGTACGATCCATACTCCAATACCTATAATCCCGGGTGGAAGGATCATCCCAACTTTAGTTATGCAAACAAGCAAGCGGCGGTTTCCAATCCATATGAGCAACAAGGTGGTTTTCAACAATCACGTTTCCAACCTCAACAACAATTTCAACCACAACAAGTCAAGGAGCGTGATTCTTTGAATGATGACAAGCTCAATGCGTTAATGCAAGGTATGCAAGGTCTTACTTCTATGTTCCAACAAAGCCAACAAAACCAACAAAAGACCGATTCGGCCATCAAGGACTTACAAACTCAAATGGGACAATTGGCGACCGATGTGAATTTATTGAAATCTCAAGCATCCACAAAACTTCCTTCACAACCATTTGTGAATCCAAGAGAGAATGTTAATGCGGTTACTTTAAGAAGTGGAAGACAAGTGGAGGGTCCAAGTCATCATGAAGAAACTATTGAAGAGGTAGTCAAAGACAAGGAGGAAACCGCACCAAAGGAGAACTCCACACCAAACGACCAATCCAAGGAACCGGTGCCTACTTTCACTACTCCACCTCCTTTTCCTAGTCGTTTTGCTAAATCCAAGAAAGAGGCTCAAGACAAGGCACTCATGGATATTTTCAAGAAAATTGAAATCAACATCCCATTCATCGAGGCCATCAAGACAATGCCACGTTATGCGAAGTTCATGAAGGAATTATGCACAAAGAAGGATAGGTTGCTTGATAATGAAATTACTAAAGTTGGTGAGAGTGCGTCGGCTATGCTATTGAAGAAGATGCCTACAAAGTGCACGGATCCCGGTGGTTTCACGGTGCCAATTACTATTGGTAAGCAAAGGTTTGAACATGCTTTACTTGACTTGGGGGCTTCCATTAGTGTGATGTCGGCCGAAATATATGACTCCTTGAATCTTGGACCTTTGAAAGAGACAAGAGTTATTATCCAATTGGCAAACAAGTCTAACATATATCCAAAGGGGCTTGTAGAAGACGTGCTAGTGCAAGTAAATGAGCTTATTTTTCCGGTGGATTTCTTTGTGGTGGATATGGACAACAATGAGAACCGAGCATCTACTTCTTTACTTCTTGGGAGGCCATTCATGAAAACCGCAAAGACGAAGATTGATGTTGATAAGGGTACACTCACTATGGAATTCGACAAGGAGATAATACACTTTAACATATTTGAAGCCATGCGCTACCCAAGTGATGTGCATTCCGTTTACTCCATTGATGTGGTTGATTCATTAGCACAACAAATGGTGGAATTGAACCAAGAGGATGAACTTGATGTGGTGTTGCAAAAGAGCATTGAATTGGACGTCCATGGCTTGTCTAACTTGGATGTTGAAATCTCCAAGGAATTGGTGGAGATATGTGGAGCTTTGGCGACATGGCAAGAAGCTAAAAAGGGTGATGTTTCATATATTTCTTTACCCGTGAATGATGAAATACTTGTACCATCTATTGTGAAGGCGCCCAAACTAGAATTGAAGCCGCTTAGGACCATTTGAAGTATGCTTTCTTGGGAGATGGAGATGAGCTTCCGGTGATTATTTCTAAGAACCTCACACCGGTACAAGAAGACCGTTTGCTTAGAGTCTTGAAAGAGCACAAAACGGCTATTGGGTGGACAATTGCGGACATCAAAGGTATTAGTCCATCCATGTGCATGCATAGGATTCTAAGGAAGAGAACGTGAAGCCGGTACGTGATGCTCAACGTCGGCTAAATCCTCCCATGATGGAGGTTGTGAAAAAGAGATACTCAAATTGCTAAGTGTGGGGGTAATCTACCCAATTTCCGATAGCAAGTGGGTTAGTCCGGTTCAAGTGGTACCCAAGAAATCCGGAGTCACGGTTGTTCGAAATCAAGACGATGAACTTGTTCCTACAAGAGTTCAAACCGGTTGGAGAGTGTGTATTGACTATAGAAAGCTTAATTCCGCAACCCGCAAGGATCACTTTCCTTTACCTTTCATTGATCAAATGTTGGAGAGGTTAGCGGGGCATTCTTATTATTGCTTCTTGGATGGTTATTCGGGATACAACCAAATTGTTATTGCACCGGAGGACCAAGAGAAGACCACTTTCACTTGTCCGTTTGGAACGTTTGCATATAGACGGATGCCGTTCGGCCTTTGCAATGCGCCGGCTACTTTCCAAAGATGCATGGTGAGTATATTCTCGGATTATGTGGAGCGCATCATCGAGGTATTTATGGATGACTTTAGTGTTTATGGCAATTCTTTTGATGGTTGTTTAAATAACCTTGAACTAATTCTTAAATGATGCATAGACACAAACCTTGTCCTTAATTGGGAGAAATGTCACTTTATGGTAAACCACGGCATAGTACTTGGTCACATTGTGTCCTCTCGAGGGCTCGAAGTGGACAAGTCAAAGATAGATTTAATAAGAAACTTACAATATCCCACTTCGGTGAGGGAGATCCGTTCTTTTCTTGGCCATGCAGGTTTCTATAGGCGGTTTATCAAGGATTTCTCCAAAATCTCCATGCCGATGTGCAAGTTATTACAAAAGGAGGTACCTTTCGACTTCAACAAGGAATGCAAGGATGCTTTTGACAAATTAAAGGAGATGTTGACAAGTGCGCCAATTATCAAATCACCGGATTGGAATCTTCCATTTGAATTAATGTGTGATGCTAGTGATTATGCGGTTGGAGCCGTTTTGGGTCAAAGGGTGGACAAGTTGTCCCCTGAAGATTCATCTTCCATTCGAATTGACAAAAGTTTCCATAAAATCAATACCCCACACATCAAAAATCTCAACGGTGAGAATTGGTGTGAGTGGCATTTGATTTCGAGCACCTAGATTGCCCGTTCGTTGACATCTATCACACGATTTACAAAAAACATATGAATCTTCAAACAAGTCTATTATGCATCTAGGACCCTTAATGATGCACAAATCAATTATTCTACCACGGAAAAGGAGTTATTGGCTATAGTTTTTGCTTTGGAAAAATTTCGATCATACTTGGTGGGTACAAAGGTTATTGTGTATTCCGATCATGCCGCACTAAGACACTTAATAAAGAAGAAAGAAGCTAAGCCAAGATTAATTCGGTGGATCTTATTGTTACAAGAGTTCGACATAGAAATTCGTGATAAGAGGGGATGTGGAGAATACCGTTGCGGATCATCTTAGTAGACTTGTTATGTCTCAAGAGGAACTTCCATTACATGACCGCTTTCCGGACGAACAACTTTTCTCCATGGAAGAATCAACACCTTGGTATGCGGATATAGTGAATTATTTGGTGACAAGGAAAGTACCTAGTACAATGTCTAATTTCCAAAAGATGAAACTTAAGAAGGTAGCTAAGCAATATGTGTGGGATGAACCATACTTATGGAAATATGGCGTTGATCAAATAATGCGAAGGTGCGTGCCTAATTCGAATTTCAATCCATTCTCTCCTTTTGCCACACTTTTTGCTTGTGGTGGCCACTTTGGTTCGAAACGCACCGCTCTCAAAGTTCTCGAGAGTGGATTTTATTGGCCCACCTTGTTTGAAGATTCATATGTTTTTGTAAATCGTGTGATAGATGTCAACGAACGGGCAATCTAGGTGCCCGAAATCAAATGCCACTCACACCAATTCTCACCGTTGAGATTTTTGATGTGTGGGGTATTGATTTTATGGGCCCTTTTGTCAATTCGAATGGGAATTTTTATATACTTCTTGCCGTTGATTATGTTTCGAAATGGGTGGAAGCTAGAGCCACCAAGACTAATGACTCTCAAGTTGTTTGTGATTTTGTAAGGGAAAACATTTTCAATAGGCATGGAACACCAAGAGTGGTGATAAGTGATGGAGGCTCACATTTCAAGAAGGCTTTCCACGCTTTCCTCAAGAAGTACAACATAACACACAAAATTGGTACGCCTTATCATCCACAAACTAGTGGACAAGCGGAAATTTCAAATCGTGAGATCAAGTCCATTCTTGAGAAAACGGTGAATACCACAAGGAAAGATTGGAGCTTTAAGCTCAACGATGCACTTTGGGCGTATAGAACGGCGTATAAGACACCAATTGGTATGTCTCCATATAGGATGGTTTATGGTAAGGCTTGTCATCTTAGGTTGAACTTGAACATAAGGCTTATTGGGCGATAAAGAAATTCAACATGGAGTATGATGAAGCGGGGAAACAAAGGAAGTTACAACTACATGAGTTAGAGGAGATACGCAATGATGCTTACGAGAGTGCCCGTATTTACAAGGAAAAGACCAAGCTTTTTCATGACAAGATGATTTCTCGTAACAGCTTCATCGTGGGACAAAAAGTCCTTTTATATCATTCTCGCCTTAAACTATTTCCTGGAAAGTTAAGGTCCCGTTGGATTGGACCATATGTTGTTACTAATGTTTTTCCTCATGGTGCGATTGAAATTACTAGTCTTCGAGACAATTCGGTTTCCAAAGTCAACGGCCATAGGTTGAAGCCATATTATGAGAACATCGCTTATGTGAATTTGGATGAACTTTCATTTGGAGATGCACTCCCTCTGGAGGAGTAATGTGCCGCAAGAGCTAAGTCGGGCCGTCGACTTTAAAACAAGCGCTTAATGGGAGGCAACCCATCGGTTTTGTATTTCTTATCCTTTTGTTTTTTTTTGTTTTTTGTTTTTCTTGTTTCTTATCATGTTAAAATTTCCCACCTTGACTTTACTAGGAGGATTCAATTACATTGAGGACAATGTAAGGTTTAAGTGTGGGGGAGTGGTTAAGCATGTTTTTAAAACAAAAATTACAAAAAAATTAAAAAATTTGAAAAAAAAAAAAAAAAAAAAGTTTTTCATAAAAACTCCAACTTTTAAAGATTTTAGAGTCACTAGCATACTTCTAGGTATGTTTACATAGAGATTTTGACCGACATAATTGAACTTGGAAATGTTAGGGAACTACATTCGGATTTCTTGTTTGTTTGAGTGTTAAATAATGGATTTAATCATGCCGGTGATGCGAATTTGGTGCAGGGAGAAATGCGTTATTAGAGTTCTTTGATCAATCATTAGTGGAGACTACCCGTATTCATATCATGTGAGGCACCGACCAGAAATTTTTCCATCTACTAAAGAGCTTTCTTTTGAGTGTGTTTCACCATACGTTAATTCCGGGTAGAATGGTGAGCTACCCAACCTCCCACCAATAGAAGCACTACTCTTTGATCTCTTGAGTGCTAATTTTGTCAATCATGAGGGTGACGTCCATGGATGAAAGCTTCCTTCTTGTAGTTCGATTTGCAGATAGCACCATTCTCTCTCTCGACAACAACGGATCCATAGAAACACATCATCATCAACAAGGAGCGACATCAAAATCTACAAGGAAAGTTGGAAAAGTTTAAGGCTTACAAGCAACGGAACGAGAAAAAGAGCAAATTTCAAATATAAGTAAAGCAACATACAAATGAGCGGATTTTTTGAAGACTTACAATACAATGAGGTAATTTTACATACAAGTATGAAGACTTATTCATGAAAGCGAAGAAAATTAAAAGGTGAGAATTTTTGAAGTTTATGATTTCAAGTTGTGAAGAATCAAGCGGTAAAATACTTCTCCCACGGCCATGGTTTATTTTGTATTTAATTTCTCTTGTCAAAAAAAAAAAAAAAAAAAAAAAAAAAAAAGAGAAATATTTGTTTTGTTAATAAGCCGTGGGGAAGGAAAATATATAAGGAAGTTTCAAGCGACAAGGATTTACAAATTGTTAAGGATTTATGAAATTCAAGGGTTTATCATTAATAGTTGAAACCGAAGACGAAGATTACGAAGACGAACGAGGAGCGGACGTTTCTATTGGATTCCGTGAGAGTGGTGTTATCATAATTGGCAATCGGATGTGAAGGTGAGTAAGTAATCTCATCCTCGATAATAATGGTTGATTTCCTTTCGTAGAGATCGTTAGAAAAATGGTTTTTCAAAATATTAAAAGATGTGGGTTTTTAAAAATATTTCGGAAGTTATCCTTCCCACCATTCAACGTGTTGCAGGAATTCTCTCTTCATTCCTACTCCGCACACATGTGAGAACCATAAAATCTTTGTCTTTTTGAGTGCAATTATCATAAAATCTTATTTGGTGAGGCGAAGTCGAGGCGAAATGCTTATTGATCGTTTCTCAAACACGCGGTCTCTCATTATGGTGTGGTTATTTCTCACTCAACATTTAAGAACGAGAATATGTTCTTTAGTATTTCTAACTTCTTATTACTAGCATGCGAAACTCTATGTCCTCATAACTCTTTGGATGCTTGGGACGCTTGAACGCTTTGAAGTTGTGAGTTTTTAGTTTGATTTGCTCGAGGACTAGCAAAGTCTAAGTGTGGGGGAATTTGATAGGTGTAGAATACACCTAATTTACTATCTAGTAGTTTATGCTTTCTTTGCTATTTTTCTTGTAAATTATGTATTTTACGCTTGTTTTGAGTTTTATAGCTACTTTGGAGTCGCACGGAGGAAAAGAAGAAGAAATCACCCTATTTGAGCCAAAAGGGTAAAATTGTCATTTCACAAAGGAGAGAATACTATATGGAGCCTAGCCAAGGTTAAGGGGAGGTCAAAGAGGTGTCCCTTATCCAAAAGAAGGGAGTGAAAATAGCACATTTTGGGTGTACTTATGGTGGGTGTCTGAATCCATCCACACCTAAACCCGTAGACCCATACCCATACCGGATCCATACCGCCCCATTTAACCTAAACCTAAAATCGAAAGGGTTCTTTTTCTTATCAATCATTCTCTACACTTGAAATGAAGAAGACCCTAGCTCTTCTGCTCTCCGCCCGATTTGAGAAATCCGTGATTGATTCGTTGGATTCGAAATGTTGATATTGATCTCGGTAGATCGATCGAGAGAGATAAGGGTTCGATGCAAATGGGTGATGAATTGAGAGAACGGATCGATTGGAAGAAAGAAGTCTCGGGAGAAGCGAGAATGATGGGTTCGGTTAGGTTGAAGCTCGGGGAAGAATGGGATCATTTGCCGTTTGAATTGAGGATGAACGATTAATCGGGAAAGTTCGATGAATGTTGTTGGTGCAATTTAAACTCGAGATGTGAGATCGGGCGTTGTTGATTGTCAAGATGAAGAGATCGAGAGTAAGGCTGGCGCCCAGAGATGGGTTACGTGAAGAAATGAGGATGAATTTCAAGACTCGGGAGATGGGATTGTGGATCGATTTGAAGAGAGGAATCAAGATGATATCTTGTTTGAATGTATTGCTTAGATGTATGCTAGGATGCATTACGGAGAAGACCCAAGAAAAGCGGCTCGAAATGCTCAACAAACGAGTAAACTCGTTGAATTTTTCCGCTCGACGAGTCGACCCGGTGACTCGTTGAAACGATCCTTACCGCAACTTTTGAGTAAGACCAGAGTAAGAAGCTAACTCGAGTCGACTCCTCTACGACTTGACCCGGTTGTGACGTGCCGACCGTTAAGTTTGACTTTTGACCGTTAGTCCTAACGGTGGGTCGACGGAATATTCCGTCGAATATTCTCCCGACGGATAGAAATTTTCGGGCGGCGGCGGCGACTATTCCTACGGATTAGGCCACAATCCCAATTTTCCGGCGACAAAAATTCCAGAATTTTCTATGGACTTCTCTCATGGGTGTGAAGACTTGGGCTAGGAATTGGATGGAGAATTGGACTCAAATTTGGAAAGAGAAGATGGAAGAGTTGAGAAAAGCTTGGATTTGGAAATTGAATTGCAAAAGGAAAAGGATTCTACTCCTTAGAAGATTTGGAGAATATTGAAGCCTATAAATAGAGAAGTTTTCTACAACTTCTACACACCTCTCTACACACACAACACTTGTGTTTTTGCTTGCTTTTCTAAGATTTTTCTTTTTAGTTATTTGTGTGAACTCTTGAAAATTCTCCTTTTAATAATTATTATTTGTGTGAATTTCAAAAGCATGAGTAGCTAATTTTCTTATTGATTGAGGATGAATTCCTAGTTCTTAACATGATTTGAGTTTTGTTTTCAAATTCTATCTTGAAGTTTTTCACATAATTATCGTTTGTTTTTACTAATAGGAGTGATCTTAAAGACATTCATGATTGATTGATAGATTGTTTGGAGTGCACGCTAAATTGATTTGTTAATTTGATCTAAAGCTAGTGAAAGTTAGGAGATAAGTAATCGTTTCTTGACTCTTTACATAAGTAGCAAACACGAGACCTTGCGGAGGGATTCCGTGGAGCAATTGTGTGTAGAAACAACGTTAGCAAGTGGACCTTGAGCTAAGAGTCTAACTACTAATATCAACCTAAGAAATTCACAAAACTTAATGCATGAGCCAAGTTACATCTAGGTTGAGCTAATTCTAGGTGGCTTGGTGATTAGAATCCGGTGAGTCGAGAACTTAGGTGTCCGGTGATACAAGGGATTTAGGGGTTTAGCTTTGAGCTAGCATTGCTTTACCTACGGTTGGTGATAATTTGTGATTAATAACAAGTAGAAAAGAACATAACTTTAATCATTGTTTCGTAACGAAGAAGGATTCCTTGATCTTGTCTCTCTTATTGCTTTCATCTTTCATCTTTCAACTTTCGATTTTAATTGCTTTGTTTATTTTCTTTTGCTTTTTACACCCCCCCCTTTCGTGACAACTTTTACAACTAAGATCTCTTGCTCCTCGTGGGAACGAACTTGACTTCCATTATATTATTTTTAATTGAGTGGAAACATTGATTAATTTGATTGCACCTACGACACGCATCAGCTGGTACTATGCCTGAGATGAAGATGGTGCTGGTGCTTAAGCTCTGTAGCAGGTGGAGTTGTGTTGCAGGTGGTAGGAAATTGCAGGTGGTATGATTGCAGCTGTGATTGAAATGGTGAATGCTCAAGTGCAAGCATGATACAGTGATTGTGGAAGTGTGAGATGAAGAAATGAAGTTGCAGGGAAGTCTTGATGTTGTCTCGGGGATTGCGGGAGTGGCTTGGCTTGAGCAATGGTGGATTGGCTGGCTGAGCTGAAGGCTGTAGTTTCTGTAATGTGGCTTGGTTGCGATTGCGGGTCATGAATCGATGCAAGTCTTTGCAGCAGGAGAATGAAGCTACTGAGGTTAGCATGAGAAGCAATGGCGGGTGGGCTAGCTTGAGCGATGCCGCGTATGGTACTAAGTTGCGGGATGCGGGGCCAGGATGAACCGATCTTTGTTCGGATGGCAGAACAGAAGGAGGTCGAAGCAATTGAGCTGAAGGTTACGGGGGGCTCATAGGATCTTGATTTGCGGTGTAGCCATTATGGTGGAAGTAAACTAATGATGTGCGGGGAAGAAAAGTGTGAAATGGCGACAAGTTTGTTGGTGAGCAATTGCGGGTTATGAAGTAAAAAGGCTGGCGACCATCATGGGTTTGGATGGACGAGGTAGTGAAGCACCATCTTGGTGCAAAGAATCGGCTTTGTGCAACATAGCCTAGGCCTAGGCTAGTTAGAACGACTCACATGACTAACTCGGTGAGTTGGCCCGACTGAGTCGACTCTGAGTTGAGTCATCGACTCGGTGTTTGACTCGGCCCTAACCAGAGTTGACCCGATCCGACCCGTTGACCCGGTGACCGGGCGGACTTGCCCGGTCCACCCGAACCGATTTTCGGCCACTTCTCTCCAGCCCGATTTCGCCACAATACTGATTTTTAGCGACGCTTTTTGGACATATTTTCTACATGGGTTTGTCTCTCTCGTGGGCTTGGTGGATTTTTATCTAATGGACTTTGAAGACTTGACCTAATTTTGGAAGGAGAAAAAGCTATAAAGGGAAGGTCTTCTACAACTTATATCATATCTTATTCTTGGAACTTTGGAGAGCCACTTTTGTTTTACGCAACTAGGGTTTGCTTTTGTTCATCTTCTTCTTTATTCAACTTATATTTTTGTGATGAACTCCATAGCTATGAGTAGCTAAATTCTATATTATTGGTTAAGGATGTAGTCCGATTTCTAAAACTTGTGTTTGCTTTATGTATTAGTTTTTTCTCTCTTGATTATCGTTGAATTCTCTACTATTTTTATGATCACATGATTGAAGTATTGTGATAGGATTATGATGTTTGATTAGTTAAGTGGCCAATTAATTGAACTTGCATCTTAGTACATAGCTATTTTAGGGTTTTTCATCAAGCGATAACCTTGAATATAAGTAGCATGATATGTTTACGGTTTGTAGTGATACACTCTCGTAATCATATGTAGAGTTTGACCATTGTCCGAATTGTTATGTGCAATGCATGACAATTGCATTGATTAGCCTATTTCTGAAACTTAATGCTCCTAGGAATTGAACTTGATTAGCGCAAGGCGTTAGGTTATTCTTTAGGTAGAATTCACATACGCAGCCCTAATGTGTGTGTTGATGAACTTAGGAAATTAATAGATTATCTTGCTCTCTCGATTCTCTAGGCTTTTGATAACACAAGAGATTAAATCGTAATTCTAATCGTATATGCAAGCACATGTTTAAGATTGAAGATGAATTCCTTGACCAATATCTCTCTCCATTGATTACTTTCTACAATTTACTTTGCTTTTAATTTGTTTTTATTGCTTAAATAGAAATAAGAAATCCCCCCAATTGGTTACTTTAAGAAATTGATTACGAAATAACTACAATCGCCTCTCGTGGATACGAACTCTTTCTTATCATATACTTTAGGAAAGTGAAATTATTTTTGACGACTTATCTGAAGCGATCAAATTTTGGCACCGTTGCCGGGGAGGCACATCGGCTAGTTATTAAGTTTTTAGTTTCTTTTTACAATTTACGCTTTTATGTTTGCTTTTTGTTTGTCGTCTTGTTTCTCACTTGTTTGCTAGAATTGTTTTCAGGTATCGATCCCTGGCTACTAAAGATTGGAATTATCCAAGGTGCGGGATAGCTACTCGACGAGGCACAATACTCCAACCAAGTCAAGACACAACGGACGAGCACGAGGAGGAAGTAGGAGAAGAGATTTTCCAACAACAAGAAGAAGGAAAAAGAGGTTCCATTCGTAGACGAACCACAAGAAGAAGAAGAAGCTATGGGTGATGCAAATCGTTCACTCAAGGAGTTGGCTTCTCATAGGCTTGATACACAATAGGGGTGTATTCAAACGAACTCTACTTTTGAGATAAAGCCGGGGTTGCTTAGAGAATTACCAAAATTCCATGGCATGGTGAATGAAGATCCAAACAAACATCTTTTGGACTTCCACACCATTGTCACGGCTATGCTTCCAGCAAATGTTGAGGCGGATGGTGCAATGTTGAAGGTTTTCCGTTTCTCTTTAATGGATAGTGCTAAGGATTGGTTGTACTATTTACCTCCCTAGGAAGTGTCACAACATGGAATGGGTTGAAGAAACTCTTTTAGAGAGATATTTCCTGCATCCAAGGCTACTCAAATTCGCAAGGAGATTTGTGGGATGAAGCAAAACGTGGGAGAATCCTTATATGAATGTTGGGAACGATACAAGAGATTGGTTGGAAGCTGTCCTCACCACCAATTCAGTGACGCTATGATTATCCAATATTTCTATGAGGGACTCCAATCAAGTGATAGGAATCTCCTCGACGCTGCGGGTGGTGGTGCACTAGTTAACAAGACGGTGGCACAAGCTAGAGAGTTGATTGAAAACATGGCAGCGAACTCACAACAATTCCTGAGCCGTGGGTCGGATGTGATTCTAAGAAGGGTGAGTGAGGTGAGCGGGGTTGAGGAACTTCGTCAACAAATGGGTAACATGAACGCAATGCTTCAACAAGTTGCAGCCGCGGTGATACCAAGTTCCACTCAAGCTTATGAAGACGAGCAAGCTAATGCGATCTTCCCAAATCAACAAAGACGGTATGATCCCTACTCCAACACTTACAATCCGGGATGGAGAGATCACCCCAATTTTAGCTATGCCAATAAGCAAGGAGCGACTCAACAATCTAGTTTCAACAACCCGAGTGGATTTCAACCTCAACAACAACAATTCCAACCGAGGCAACAATTTCAACAACAACAACAACCTCAAATGGGGTCCAATATGGAAGAGTTGCTAAAATCTTTTATGCAAAGAACGGAGAGTTCGGTTAAGGAGTTGCAAACTCAAGTTCTATGGCTATGGAGTTGAATCAATTGAAGGCACAAAATGGTGGGAAACTCCTTCTCAACCTATCAACCAAAAAGAGGGTGTTAATGCAATTACATTGAGAAGTGGTACACAACTTGTGCAACCCGAAGTCACTGATTCGGGCGCGGTGGAAACACCTAAGGAACTTGTTTTGGAGGAGAAAACCGAGGATTCTCCCCAAACTTCTGAGGTACCTATTTCTAACTCTAAAACTCCGGTTTCTACTTATGTTCCTCCTTTACCTTTCCCTCGCAGATTTGCAAATTCCAAAAAGGCGAAACTAGAAAAGGAGATTTTAGACATTCTTAAGAAGATCCATGTGAACATACCACTCATAGATGCTATCAAGCAAGTTCCAAAGTATGCAAAGGTGTTGAAGGACTTGTGTACCAATAAACAAAGTCTCAAAGGTAATGAAGTGCTTAGTGTGGGGGAGAATGCTTCGGCAATCTTACAACACAAACTCCCACTTAAGTGCAAGGATCCCGGTAGCTTTGACATTCCCGTCACAATTGGTAACACCACATTTAACAAAGCTATGTTGGACTTAGGTGCTTCCGTTAATGTCATGCCCGCGTCTATGTACAATTCACTTGATCTTGGTCCTCTTAAAAAGTCTGGAATTGTGTTGCAATTAGCCGATCGTTCTAATGTCTACCCAATGGGTATTGTTGAGGATGTTCTTGTGCAGGTTAATCAACTTGTATTTCCAGCGGACTTTTGCGTGTTAGAGATGGATGAAGGTTCACCGGATTCGTCTCTTCCATTGCTACTTGGGCGTCCCTTCATGAAAACGGCGAAAACCATTATTGATGTGGACAAGGGAACGCTAACTATGGAGTTTGATGGAGAAATAATACGTTTCAACATTTTTGAGACGATGAGATATCCTAGTGATGTCCACTCTTGTTTCTCCATTGATATGATGGACACATTGGCGCAACAAATGTTTGAGTTGAATGGTGTTGATACTTTGGAAACCGTTCTCACTACTCCTATTGACAATGGTTATGCGTATAGTGATGAGATGAAGGAAACCATTGGTTCTCTTGACTCATTACCGGAAAAATCAGCAATTAAGAATATTTCATATGCTTCTTTACCTTGCAATAATGAGAAACTTGTGCCATCTATTGTTAAATCTCCAAGTTTAGAATTGAAACCTCTTCCAAGTCACTTAAAGTACTTGTACTTGGGTGACAATGAAGACTTACCCGTGATTGTTTCTAACGAGCTTAATGAATTACATGAGCAAAAACTTCTAAGGGTGCTAAGGACGTACAAGACGGCCATAGGATGGACAATCGCCGATATCAAGGGTATAAGCCCGTTTGTATGCATAAGATCCAGTGTGGAGGATGATTCAAAGCCTCAAGGGAAGCGCAACGCCGTTTGAATCCTCCCATGATGGAAGTGGTGAAAAAGGAGATACTCAAGCTTTTGGACGTGGGTGTTATCTACCCCATATCCGATAGCAAGTGGGTAAGCCCGGTACAAGTGGTACCAAAGAAATCGGGAGTAACGGTGGTGGAGAATGATAAGAATGAACTTGTCCCAACTCGTGTTCAAACCGATTGGAGGGTTTGTATTGAATATAGAACATTGAATGCCACCACTAGAAAAGATCACTTTCCATTACCTTTTATTGATCAAATGCTTGAACGTTTAGCTGGACACTCTTATTATTGCTTTCTTGATGGCTATTCAGGTTATAATCAGATTGTGATAGCACCGGAGGACCAAGAGAAAACCACTTTCACTTGTCCTTTCGGTACTTTTGCTTATAGAAGGATGCCTTTTGGCTTATGCAATGCTCCAGCTACTTTTCAAAGGTGTATGGTAAGTATCTTTTCGAATATGTTGAAAACATAATCGAAGTGTTCATGGATGACTTTAGTGTCTTTGGTGATTCGTTTGACCTTTGCTTGAACAATTTGTCTCTAATCCTTGAACGATGTGTTGAAACAAATCTTGTGCTTAATTGGGAGAAGTGCCATTTCATGGTAACTCATGGCATAGTTTTAGGCCATATAATATCTTCTAAAGGCTTGGAAGTCGATAAATCTAAGATAGACCTTATTCGTGCTCTAACCCCTCCCACTACGGTGAGGAGATTCGCTCTTTTCTTGGTCATGCGAGGTTTTTATCGTAGATTCATCAAGGACTTTTCCAAGATAGCATCACCACTTTGTAACCTATTGCAAAAAGATGTGGTTTTTAACTTTGATGAGAAGTGTGTGGCGGCATTCAATCGTTTGAAAGAACTTTTGATTTCAGCCCCTATCATTAAACCACCGGATTGGAGCAAGCCTTTTGAGCTCATGTGTGATGCAAGTGACTATGCGGTTGGTGCGGTGCTTGGCAGCGTGTGGGGAAGATACCTCATGCCATTTATTATGCTTCTAGAACGTTAAATGAGGCTCAACAAAACTACACAACCCGAAAAAGAGTTATTAGCCATTGTTTTTGCTTTAGAAAAGTTTCGCTCTTATCTAATTGGTACAAAAGTTGTTGTCTTTTCTGATCATGTAGCACTTAGATACTTGCTTACAAAGAAAGAGGCGAAACCGAGGCTCATACGATGGATATTACTCTTGCAAGAGTTTGATATTGAAATCAAAGACAATAAAGGAATTGAGAACACCGTTGCGGATCACTTGAGCCGTCTTGCAGTGGACAAGGAGATTATCCCGTTGCGTGAAAGTTTCCCGGACGAGCAACTATTCTCAATTGCCTTTGGAGAACCATGGTACGCTGATATTGTTAATTACTTAGTGTCTAAACAAATCCCAAAGAACTTGTCTCGTCTTTGAGAGGGACAAACTTAAGAAGTTAGGAAACCAATACATATGGGATGATCCATACTTATGGAAGCATTGTAGTGACCAAGTAATACGTAGGTGTGTTCCCAAATTGAATTTAATTATATCTTGTCTTTTTGCCACTCATATGCTTGTGGAGGACATTTTGGGAGTAAGAGAACCGCTCTCAAGGTATTAGAATGTGGTTTCTTTTGGCCAACTTTGTTTAAGGATGCACATGCATTTTGTATCACATGTGATAGGTGCCAAAGAACCGGCAATCTAGGTGCTCGAAATCAAATGCCGCAAACTATTATTCAATTTGTGGAGGTTTTTGATGTATGGGGAATTGATTTTATGGGCCCTTTTGTCAATTCTAATGGGAATTATTATATTTTGCTTCTTTGTGGATTATGTCTCGAAATGGGTGGAAGCTAAGGCCGCCCCAACTAATGATTCTAGAGTTGTTTTGATTTTGTGCAAGCTAATATATTTGCAAGGTTTGGCATTCCAAGGGCTATAATTAGCGATGGAGGTTCACACTTCAAAAACGAGGTTCTTGCAAAGCTTGTTAAGGAAGTACAATGTGTCGCATAGGATTGCAACTCCCTACCATCCGCAAACTAATGGACAAGCCGAAGTTTCCAACCGAGAGGTGAAATCCATTCTTGAAAAGACGGTGAATCCAACAAGGAAAGATTGGAGTTCCCGACTCAATGATGCTTTGTGGGCGTATAGAACCGCATATAAAACACCTATTGGGATGTCTCCTTTTAGGCTTGTTTATGGTAAACCTTGTCACTTACCCGTGGAAATTGAGCATAAGGCGTTTTGGGCTATTAAGCAATGCAACATGGAGTTGGATGGTGTTGGAAAGCAAAGAAAGTTACAACTTCAAGAGTTAGAGGAGATTCGCAATGATGCACTCGAAAGCTCACGGATTTACAAGGAAAAGACGAAAGCTTTTCATGATAATATGATTTATAAGAAACAATTTTGCATTGGGCAGAAAGTGCTTTTGTTTAATTCTCGTTTGCAATTATTTAGGGCAAATTAAGGTCACGTTGGATTGGACCTTTTATTGTGACTAATGTGTTTTCTCATGGTGCAGTGGAAATTCGTAGTTTAGCTACAGGTAATGAACTTAAAGTGAATGGGCACCGGTTGAAACCATATTATGAGAACTTCTCTTCGGATGTCGTGGAAGGAGTTAATCTTGTGGAAGTACTCCCTCTGGAGGAGTCATAGAAAAACAAGGAAATAGTCGGGCTTTGACGACTTTAAACCAAGCGCTAAATGGGAGGCAACCCATCGGTTTTGTATCTTTTATCTTTTATTTTCTTTTCTTGTCATGTTTTTACTTTTTCTGATTTTGTGTCACTTTTCCGTTAGGATTTCCCACCTTGACTTTCTTTGGACGATTCAATTACATTGAGGACAATGTAAAGTTTAAGTGTGGGGGAGTGGTTTGCGTAAATTTTTGCAATTTTTCAACTTTTGTGTAATTAGTGAATAAGGAAACTCCAACTAGTAGTTAGTTTAGAGTCACATAGTATACATGTCGCTAAGATTACATCGAAATTCTCATAATAGTGACTGAACTTAGAGATGACAGAGAACATGATCGGGTTTCTTAATTGTATGAGAGTTAAAGTTGGATTTTAACCATGCCAGTGGCAAATAAGGTGCGGATCGAATTCGGTATTAGAACAGGTGATTCCCTATAGTGGAGACTACCCAAGTTACATAATGTGAGGCATCAACCTTCAATTCTTTGTACTGTCTAAATTTTTGCTTTTAGAGTGTGTGTCACCGTACGTAAATTCCGGGCGAGAATGGTGAGCTGTCCAACTTCCCACCATAGAAGCACTATTTTGATCTCTTGAGTGCTATTTTTATCAACCATGTTGGTGACATCGAATTGCTAACTTACATACCACTTGTGATCTTGTTCAGATTTAGCACCATCAACCTTATCTCTCTACACCAACGAGGTCCATAGAAACACCATTATCATCAACAAGAGGAGCATCACAAATTCGAAGGAAAGTTGAACACGTTCGAGGTTTACAAAGCAACAACAAGACGAAATGGGCAGATTTGATTTGAGTAAAGCAACAAAGCGGGGAGCGGAATTTTTATAAGTTGAAGACTAGAATACAAGAGTGAAAAATTATTAAGGATGAGAATTCGAGAAGTCTATGATATCAAGACATATAAGTTGTGAAGATTCAAGCGGTAAAGTACTTATACCATGGCATTGTACTTACATTTTTATTTTTGTATTTTACTTTCTCTTGTCTCAAAAAAAAAAAAAAAAAAAAAAAACGAAAAAAAAAAATAAATAAAAAAAAAAAAAGAGAGACAAGAGAAAATTTTTAGGTTTGTTAATAGTTTTTATTTTGTTTTATTTTTATTTTGTATTTGTTTTATTTTAAAAAAAAAAAAAAAAAAAAATATTGAAAAAAAAAAACTAAAATTAAAAAAGAAAAAAAAAAAGAAAAAAAAACTGGTTTTGTATAGTTTGTTTTTATTTTTGTATTCTTTCAATAAGCCTATGGAAAGAAGGAATATCTATAATGAAGTTTCAAGCGACAAGGAATTCGAGGAAAGAATCGTATTGTCAAGATTCTACGAAGTTCAAGAGTTATCATCAAGAGTTGAAAACCGAAGACGAAGATGAAGACACCGATAGAAGACCGAAGACGTTTCTATGGATCTTTGTGAGACCGGTGCTAGCTGCACGCCCGAACGGATACACGGTAAGTAAGCATATTCCCACCTTCGTTAAATGGTTGAATTCCTTTCGAAGAGATCGTCGAGAAAAATGGGTTTTCAAAAATATATAAAAGATGTGGGTTTTCAAAATACTTCGGAGGGTTTTTACCTTCCTACCTTTCAACGTGTCTCAGGATTATCTCTTCATTCCAACCTGGACACATGTGTGACCCATAAAGAGTTGTTTATTGTTGAGAGCAATTTCATAAAACCCTTTCTTGTGAGGCAGAGTCGAGACTTTTGATCACTCCGAACCCGAATTTTAGTCGAGAAGGGATGGTTATCTCTCTCTCAACTTTTAAGAATGAGATTGTGTTCATTTATGTGTCCAACTTCTTATGACTAGTGTGCAGAATCTCTATGTCTTCTTAGCGCGTTGATTATTTGACTTTAACTACAGCCGCTTGATTATATTAGTATATGAGGGCATTTGGGGTACTATTTTTACCACGTGTCTATCTTTTCCAGGTGTCACTTTGGCTGACTCGGCTAACTGGAAAATGGACGGAATATTTGACGAGGGGAGGTCCTGCTAATTTAATCTTTGCAGGGGAGGTAACTCAAATTATAATCTTCGCCAGGGGAGGTAACGCAAATTACCCCTAAAAACAATTTGTTTCACGAAAATTTAATTTTTAGGATTTTAATGTATTCGCGAATTGATTTATGATTTTATTGTTTCTAAAAATCGAAAAGTATGAGATTTTCTTAAATAATATATCCAAACAATTTAGAAACATTTATAACGGGAAAAGGTTATGTTTAAATCTACGGTGGAAAATCTCAAATCCATAGGAAAATCTCAAATCTATATGTTCAAAAGAATAAGTTCACCTCTTGCAAGTTGTTTGAATTTTTTTGAAATGAACTACTCCCTCCGTCCTAATTAGATGAGCTACTTGTAGTTTGCACAAATTTTAAGGCAAGGAGGAAAGTGGAGTATATTTAAGTATTTTTTACAATTATACCCTTATGGACAATAATTAGTAAAATTTAGAAACGATTTATCTCTTAAACTATACCACGGTTTTTATAAACTTTATACCGTTGAAAAGCATTTTAAAACACCTACGCAACGAATATATACATGACTATCAAATTATACATATTTCTTATAGAAAAAATAATCAATTAAAAGGGTAGTTTTAGAAATATCCCATTGGTTAGTGAAATAGCTCATCTATTTGTGGACAAAACTAAAAGCCAAATAGCTCATCTAATTAGGGACGGAGGGAGTATTATTTTCCGTATATGGACTACTTAGTTTAATACTGCTACGTCAACACGATTTCCTATTGGACTATTTTTTTTACCATCTATCAAGTCAAGTAACAAAGCGATGCATCAAAGAAGATGAGTGAGTTTACATGGATTGATATACCAGATCGGCGAATGCTACCAGGTTGATGCAGTGTATTCCACCAGTTGACTGGAAACTTGATTATAAAAACGAAATTTCTTCTTTGATTTCTGTAAGTACAAAATAACTGTTATATGCATGGCCTAATTCGTACAAACGAAGTTTCCTAATTCGTACCAAACCATTTCATAAATGGTGTGGTGCAAAACCAAACCTGTTCAAAAGCAGATTAAATTGATTAGCTAGTCAGTTCGGCAAGATTTTACGATGAGTGTTGCACAAACATGTTGGCCTAAAATTACTTGGATTGGTATGAAGTTTAACTTTTGGTATAAGAAATAAAAAAGTCTCAGTTAGTTTGGGATTCAAATTTGTTGTCATAAAGAAAAGAACAATATGTGAGGGTAAATTACTCGATGGCCACGTGTCAAGATTCTAAGCGATGAATACATAACAAGATAATGAGATAGGAGCACCGAATCCTACTATGAAAAGGTGAGTTCTTCTGAATCGAGATGCCTGCCACAACGCCACATGAATGACGCATGTGAGGAGTGGTCTAATCTGCTCAGACGGTCAAGTCTAAAAAGAAGGACTGCATTTAATGAAGGATAAGAATAGACGTGGACGAATCTACATCGCAATGGAGGCTCGGGCGATCTATACTACAACCCAAAGGTGATAGAGCACGAGGTTCTCTAGAGAATGGCTACACGATGACGAGCAGAGCGAGACGAATCGGAGGGAGAACCAAGCAAGCCATCACGAGGGGTAGTATAGAACCAGTCTGAAGCAGCGGAAGCGATGGAAGACAGCTCCACCCGACCAGGCCTTCACGAGTTTTTGTTTGCCTCTAAATACTAGTCCATGTAGAAGGAGATGGAAAACTTATGTAACAATATAAGGTCTTTCTACAGAGAATTCCTGAGAGAGATCTAGATATAGAGAAAGTAAGAAATCTAAGTGAGATTTGTAATTCATTCAAGGGTAAGTGATAGGTGTAGAATACACCGTATTTACTATCTAGTAGTTACGCTTTCTTTACTATTTTTTCTTGTGAATTATGTACTTTACGTTTGTTTTTGAGTTATTAGGTACTCTGGAGTCGCACAGAGGAAATGAAGAAGAAATTATCCAATTTGGAGCGAAAAAGGCAAAAAGGTCAACTCGCAGACCATATTTGGCGCATGCTAGGTTGCAAAAGAGGAGTTACGCTGGAAATTAAGCTGTCAGTCTCCCAGAACTGACAGTTCAGATCAACAAGAGATTATTGAGGTGGCCCATATCCATCAGTCGGGCGCCTAAATACGGCTGGACTACAACCTTATCAACTAAGTCGAAGAAGAAAATCATTTTCTTCCCCAAATTCAGTCTGTTACTTCCATGAGAGACTCGAGAGCAGATTCACGTAGAGATTGAAGCCAAAAGAACAATGGATAGAAGTGAATCTGTGATATGAGTTTGTATTATCAGTCCAGAGAGAGAATCAAAGAAAATAATGGAGTTGCGATTGGTGGGTGATTGATTTATGATTCGTGATGTTCTAGGTTTAAGGGGCTTGATTAGTTCGAATCGGAAGAGATGAGGGTCAAATTATTGAGTGAACTTGGTGATTTGGTGGATTGGTTTACATTGGTTTGAACCGAGTTTGTATGGATAATGTAATGGCTTGGAGTTGTGTTGGTCTCGGCCGAGTTTGGATCAGATTCTCAAGCATGAATTAGTTGAGAGAAGTTGTTTAAGACTTTGGAGCAGCTCGATTCAATGAAGATTAGGAGATGAAGATGGGTTTCTGACATTGGTTGATGTGGGTTTGTTGTTGGCTGAGAGAAGACAAGTTGGTGTTGGTACTTGGCTCTCATCTAAGACTTGTTGGGATTGTGGATGGAATTGTAGTTGTGCTGCTGATGCTATAGGCTCTGGTGGTGACTTGAACTGGAGATGGAATGAATCCAGTGGTCTTGTTTGGCTGGAAACTGCAGGTGGAGTAGGTTTTGGTGAGATTGTTGGAGATGATAGATGCAACAGAAGTTGAAGGTTGGTATGAGAAGAACAAGGACTAAGAAATGGTGGTTTCTGTGGAGGAATGGGTTGGCTCAGCTGCTTTTGTTGATGATGTTGCTGTGTATGATGAGCTGAATTGCAGTCCAGGGAGATAATGGAGCTGGCACTGTGAAAGTGATAAGAAGACCAGGTCATGGTGAAAATGAAGACTAAGTTATAGTCTTTGTGGGTCTTGTGAATGGCGGGGGAGATAGCTCATATTGAGCCACAGTGGATGGCTGCAGCTGATGGTTGGCTAGTGTTAGTCCGGGTGTGTGGTGCTGTTGAGCTCAGGCATTGGCAGATGGAGCTGAGCTGCAGTTGCTGTGTGTTACTCATCAGATGGGGTTATGTGCTACTGGAGTGGTGTCAAGCTACAGGAAAAGCTGGTGCTACAAAAGCACCAGCTGAGCCAGGTAATAGCAGTATGTGCTGTTGGTCTTGAGAAGTTGCAGGTGGAGCTGGTGTTGGATTGCTTGAGCTGAGATGCAGCTAAATGTATTTGGAGCTTAATCTGAGTTGAGCTGGGAATGGAGCAGGTGCTTGTGATATGTGTGATGGTTGTGGCCTGATAGCAATGATGTTGGAGCTATACATAGGTGCAAGTGCAGTGGGTTCTGCTGGTGTGCAAGCTAGAACTGGTGGTGGATTAATATTGCAAGGAGTGGCAGAGGCTCATGGCACTGAGGTTGCAGCTCAGATGAGTTAGTAGTGATGCTGAGCTGAGAAAATGGCTGAGCAGTTCTGGTGGATAGTTTGATTGCAGGGTGAGCTGGTACTATGCCTGAGATGAAGATGGTGCTGGTGCTTAAGCTCTGTAGCAGGTGGAGTTGTGTTGTAGGTGGTAGGAAATTGCAGGTGGTATGATTGCAGATATGATTGAAATGGTGAATGCTCAAGTGCAAGCATGATACAGTGATTGTGGAAGTGTGAGCTGAAGAAATGAAGTTGCAGGGAAGTGCTGATGTTGTCTCTCAGGGATTGTAGGAAGTGGCTTGAGCAATGGTGGATCGACCGGTGGCTACGAAAGTTGTAGTTTACGGTAATGTGGCTTGGTTGCGTTTGCAAGTCATGAATCGATGCAAGTCTTTGCGGCTTTAATGAAGCTACAAGGTTAGCATGAGAAGCAATGGCGGTGGGCTAGCTTGAGGCGATGCGCGTATGGTACTAAGTTGCGGGATGCAGATTTAAGGATGAGCGTCTTTGTTCGGGATGGCAAACGATTGGGTAGGATTTGAAACAATTGAGCTGAAGGTTACAGGGCTCATAGGATGCTGATTTGCAGTGTAGCCATTATGGATGGAAGTAAACTAATGATGTGCAGGGAAGAAAAGTGTGAAATGGCACGACAGTCATGTTGAGGCTTAGCAATTGCGGGTTATGAAGTAAAAGTGGCGACCATCATGGTCGGATGGACGAATTAGTGAAGCACCATCTTGGTGCAAATGAAATGCACTGTGCAACATAGCCTAGGCCTAGCTAGTTAGAACGACTCACATGACTAACTCAGTGAGTTGGCTGACCGACTCAGTCGACTCTGAGTTGAGTCATCTCGGTGTTTGACTTCGGCCTAACCGAGTTGACCCGATCCGACCGTTGACCGGTGGCAAGGCGGACTTTGCCGGTCCACCGGAACCGATTCCGGCCACTTCTCCGGCCGATTTCCGGCCACAATACCAGTTTTCCGGCGACGGTTTTTGGACATATTTTCTACATGGGTTTGTCTCTCTCGTGGGCTTGGTGGATTTTTATCTAATGGACTTTGAAGACTTGACCTAATTTTGGAAGGAGAGAAAAGCTATAAAGGGAAGGTCTTCTACAACTTATATCATATCTTATTCTTGGAACTTTGGAGAGCCACTTTTGTTTACGCAATCTGGGGTTTGCTTTTGTTCATCTTCTTCTTTATTCAACTTATATTTTGTGATGAACTCCATAGCTATGAGTAGCTAAATTCTATATTATTGGTTAAGGATGTAGTCCGATTTCTAAAACTTGTGTTTGCTTTATGTATTAGTTTTCTCTCTTGATTATCGTTCAATTCTCTACTATTTTTATGATCACATGATTGAAGTATTGTGATAGGATTATGATGTTTGATTAGTTAAGTGGCCAATTAATTGAACTTGCATCTTAGTCCATAGCTATTTTAGGGTTTTTTATCAAGCGATAACCTTGAATATAAGTAGCATGATATGTTTACGGTTTGTAGTGATACACTCTCGTAATCATATGTGAGTTTGACCATTATCCAATTGTTATGGCAACATGACAATTGCATTGATTAGCCTATTTAAAACTTAATGCTCCTAGGAATTGAACTTGATTAGCGCAAGGCGTTAGGTTATTCTTTAGGTAGATTTCACATACGCAGCCCTAATGTGTGTGTTGATGAACTTAGGAAATTAATAGATTATCTTGCTCTCTCGATTCTCTAGGCTTTTGATAACACAAAAGATTAAATCGTAATTCTAATCGTATATGCAAGCACATGTTTAAGATTGAAGATGAATTCCTTGACCAATATATCTCTCCATTGATTACTTTCTACAATTTACTTTGCTTTTAATTTGTTTTTATTGCTTAAATAGAAATAAGAAATCCCCCCAATTGGTTACTTTAAGAAATTGATTACGAAATAACTACAATCGCCTCTCTATGGATACGAACTCTTTCTTATCATATACTTTAGGAAAGTGAAATTATTTTTGACGCATACGACAGCGATCGGTAAGACCTTATAATCAATAAAGAAAACATCTTCTTTCCCGTGGGCGTAGGTCTTCATGGCCGAACCACGTTATATGTTTATGTTAATCTTTACTTTCTATGTTCTTTACATCTTGTTCATCTTGAATCTTGTATGTTTTAGTAGTTTATAGCCTTTAGATATACTTGGGTGTAGTCATCAGAAAAGATGCAACTACATTTTGGCGCTAGAAACAGGGAGGTATGAAGATCTATTCTACCTCCCTAGTAACATCTCTATATTGTTTTCATAATCTCCATGAAAGAAGTGGATTTCATACCACTATGTAAATTTATGTTAGAATTTATGGTAGAGCTCGGACTCATTCCACGATCCATGCGATGCAGGGAGTCTTGAAGACCCTCAAAATCAACAGATCTACACCCTTTTCCTTGATTTTCTTTAAGATTTTTTTTTTCTTAAGATTTCTGTATCTTCCTCAAGATGCTCAGTAGAGTTATAGATCAGAGTAAAAATGGAGTTTCAAATACTTCGGTGCTCAAACGATCTCCTCCATGAAAGAGCTGGGAAGAAATACTAGTCAGTAAGCTTCATAAGGGAATTATCATCCTATGAAAGTTGAAAAGACAGATTTTCATGATGTTCATTATCACACTCACAATAATCCAAGATCTCCTTCTTAGAAACCTAACTCTAAGTCAAGGGTAAGGTTTAATGAGTACATAATCATTCATCAAACTCAAAGTTTGTTCAAATCAAAAGTTAAAAGATGATGAGAAATATTTCCTAAAATAGGAAAATATGCTCAATCGTCACAACAGTTTTATCCCAATAAAGGTATAACGTGTTGAAGGAGGTATTTTCTCGAAAAGAGAAGCGATAAAACACCTTTTCTTCATCATTAACACCTTGTGCAAGTAGGGAATGTTTTAACATTTTCACATGTCTCAAATGTACTTGCAAAGTCTTCTGTACTAAAACATCGGTCCCCGAACTATGACGTAGCAAATGCACATGACACGCAAATCTAGGGTCCCTTTTCTAATAGAAGAGACAAATTAAGTATTATTGCATATATCCTTGATGAAAGCGATGTTGACAGACGATCTGCTCGTACGAGCCAAGGCGAGACTGGTGAAACCCACCAAGGTGGTCTAGACGATATGGAGCTTGGTGAGACGATGAGCAAGCTTTGTGCACTCCCTAGAGAGGACAAACCGATGACCAATATCGGGAGGGTTGCTTGATAACTCCATTTCGACGAGGAGGAGACCCCTAAAAGAACAAGATGATATTCATCTAACTCAACAAGGAGGGTTGAGCGGTTTGCCAAGGCAACCGTGATGAACTATGGACCAAAGAAGGGGCGAACCTTCTAACCATGATGATACCACTGCGACCATCGCGACCATCCTGGCCAGGAGCGCCGGATGAAAAAAAAACTAGAAAACGTGTGGAGGCTAGAACGGAGAAACTGCGGGCTAAAACGCGGGGCAAAGAAAAAGGTGCCACTCGGCACCATGGGAGACTCCGAGGAGGAGAATCCTTCCCGAGCACTTCCCGAGACGATGAGCGAGTCGATATCCACGACACCTCAAATGAGGAAATAGCGGATCGCTTTCCCAAGGGAAGCAAGGCGTCCCTAGACGAGGAGGATAGTCCATCAGAAGGATCATCTCATGTTGATCCCAAGCACAGGCGAGACAGGAATAAAAACGATGAAACTAATTGCATGGTCGAGAATCTCGCCACCGCTAATACCAAGCGAGGGGATACCTCGAAGTAAATCTGTTCTAAGATTGTATCGTATACCAAGCAATCAGATGAGGACTCAGGGCGATCAAGATATCGTCGTCAAGAAATTTCTTTCTCACCCGAGAGGGCGCAGAGGAGGAAGAAGAAAGCCGAAACGAGGCTCATAGATGATCAATTGCGGGCCGACTACGCATTTAGAATCCATGTGTAGAGGCCACGGGTAAACAAGAAAGAAAGAAGTTGGCGAAGTAATGCGGGGGCGAGGACAATCCCCTTTGTACGAGGGAATTTATTAACACACCCATTTCCAAGGAAGTGCTCCCTTCCGACATTCCAGCACCATTTACTGGGGTCGGAGACGCAATTGAGCATCTTAGAACTTACCGTATGACACTAACCCAATAAGATCATTACGATGTGGTGTTATGCAAGTTTTTTCCAGCCATTCTAAAAGACGAGGCCCTAATATGGTTCAAAATTTTTCCAAAGGATCGGTTAAATCGGGTCGCTCACCTATCCGAGTTGTTCTTAAACGTACATTCATAATAACAAGAGTCAAACCGAAGTTGACCTTGTTCAGATTATCTCGATGACCAAACGAGTCACTCAGCTCTCACGGTAACTGTTGGGAAAAGCTATGCGGCGAGATCGGAAGAGTCACGAGGCCTTCTGCGATCTTGGGATTCAAAAAATAGTCCGAAAAGACATACCCTATATTAGATCGCATGTATGAAACCATGCCAAAGAATTTAGGAAAGTTGAGAGAAATTCAAGAAGATTATGTGGCTCTTGAAGAACTTCAAGATGGTACCTACGACAAGTTGGTAAAAGGAACCAACAGAGGAGCGAATGTGGTAGAACCACAGAACCACCAGGTGCCAGCCCAAGGAGCAGGGCGACCCAGCAATGGGTCAACCCAGTTCGATAAACATCGGAGTGGAGGATGGAAAGAGGCGAGACCAAGCCCCGGCAAAAGAAGGGGAAATTTCGTAGACCCCTTGTCTACACAAAGCTAAATACTCCCATATCCGAGATCCTCAAGAAGATCGACGGAAAATACAAAATTACTTACCCATGGAACGAGAGGTCAGCTGAAACTGGCGGGCCAAAAATAGAACTGACCTGCCCGAGTTCCATCAATTCCATAGCCACCGACAGATTCATGTAGGGACTTGAAGAAGATGGTACAAGATATGATCGATGAGGGCAAGCTCCAAGAGTACATCTCATGACGGCGATCCGCCGACCATTGGGGCACCGTACATCGTGTGGAAATCCCTCGTGAGCACAATACAATGTCACATTCAGCTACCATTGCTTCCCACTTTGAAGGCAATATTACGGGGGCGTATTCACAAGCGAAACTTGAGCGTGGCGAAGTTTTAGTATAGATAAAGAGCCCCCCATGGAGGAGTGGATGAAACTAGCTATCGGCTTCTCGGCCTCGGAGGCACGACGGAGGTCGAAACCCAAATCGAACCACTAGTGGTCACGATGGCCATTGCACTTCCCGAAGCGAAGACAAGGAAGAGAGACTTAAAGCATTGACATGAGGCCATTCCCTAAGATTTTGATCGATGGAGGAAGCTCTGTTGAAATCCTATTTTATGAGACATTCAAGCAGATGGGTCTTAGAGACGATTTGCCTAATACCCTCCGCCTACAATGTATTTGGCTTTAACGGTTCTCAACCCGCCCAAAAGGCGGGTGACACTAGAAATTCGGGTGGGAGAAATCCTCACCCTAACCACTTTCTGTGTGATAGATGTACTGTCACCCTACATAGCTATTGTCGGGAGGTCCTGGGTCCATGGGATCAAAGGAGTCGCCTCGACTTACCATCAGAGGCTAAGGTTGTAGGATCAGAATATCACGACATCAATACCTTGCGAGATCAATAAACGACAGTATTGCGAAGGTGTCGCAGGAAAGTAATTTAAATGACGCATTAGATAGCGACGGCGAACATGAGAAAAGTGTGAAGACTTGGCGAGATTTAGGAGCGTCGCGAAGACAAACACTTATGAACTCACGATACCTCGCGAAGGATTCCGAAAATAAAGGACGACTTAACATTGTCATCCACTATGTAATACCCTATATAAAGGGTCGAGTAAGTCTGTTGTGAGAGAGGTCTTTTTGAATTGTTAAGCAAGTCATTAGGAGAGAGAAAATTTAGAGTGATTGTAATTCCTTTAGCTCTGATCTATCTTTCTTTGTAAACATTTCAAGAGAATAATCAATAAAATCTATAACAATTCATATTCAAATGGATTAGTTGAATAAAATCTAGTGAGGGGTGTAGTGTGGGATTTCTGCAACTACATATGCGATAAACGAGGAATTTGAGTAGAAGATTAATCTTGTGAATTGAAAGAATCAGGAATAACGAGAAAGAAATTTTGAATAATTTTCAAACAATTTACTAAAATTGAGAAATGGCTAGAAGAAGGAATGCATCAGAACAACCAGCAATTGTGAGGAGAAGTGGGAGATTAGCTGGAGAAAGGAGAAATGAAGTAGGTGAACCATCAAGAATAAACGCAAGAGATAGAGAAGAAGGTCAAATTCAACCACCAATTCAACCAGCACCGAATAGAGTAATAGATTATGATAGGGTGAGCGTGCATACATGAAGATCGGTCTGTGGAAGAAAGAGAAGAAGTGCAACAAGCGATAAATAATGAACAAGAGGAGAGAAATCGAGAAGAAATGGGAGAAACAACTCATATAAATGAAGAAATCGTAGCATTAGAAACGTTGAGACAAACAATACATGAAGAAAGACGATTAGAAGCGGAAGAACAGCGCAAATTTAACAAGGCAAAACCATGAGTTAAGAATGGAAAATATGAGGTTGCGAGAATAGGAGGTCGAGAAGTAATACCAGGTCAAGACCGGGATCGGTTAGAGATGATAGAAGGAGAATGTTAGGTAGAAAATGCTAATGAAGAAAATTTAGAAAGAGAGCTAAATCTCGGTGAAGGATCTTTGCGAAAGAAGGGAAATGGTGTGTATTCCGCGTCAGAGATTTTCTGAGGTGACCAAAATAATGGAAATCAAGGAAATGGGCAGCGAGAATAATCCGATTGATAAAGAAAATCCGGAAGAAGGAAGAAGAATCGCATGGAAGAGAAACACGAGAGGAAACAAAAGGAGATTGAAGATGACATTGAAAAGGAATTATGTTGAACAAGCGCGTCTAGCTCGCGAAAGGAAAGATTAAGAGTAGAAATGGAAGAACGAGAATTGGAGGAAGCAATCCGCGGAGAATAATCATGACAATCGAAAGAAAGGCGCGAGCAAAATCGCAACAATGGGAATATCAATGAAGAGTATGAAAGAATACAAAGGAGAAGCTGATAGACAACCAAGAAGAGAAAATGATAGATACAATGGTGTGCGAATCCATGAACAAGATGGAGGAGAAAGTCGCGTGAGAAAGAAAGAGAAGAAAATGTTGAACAAGAAAATCAAGATAGACATGAACGCGAAGGGAGAGGCGGAGCTAAAAAGACCAATAAATTCAAATCGATGTAAATGAACAAATCTTAAAAGAATTGGCGAGAAATGAGAGGAATGTTGAACAATAGAAGAGGAGGAGGAAGAAGACAATTGGATGAGGCAATCGAAGAAGCTGCGAAAAATCCCTTTACACTAGAGGTGCGATTAGGAGGAATACCCCCAAAGTGCAATTTGCATTAACCCAAGCATTTTTAATGGAACAACTTGCGCAATACAACACATCAAAGCGGATGTAAGATGTATGTTACGGTGGGAAAATCATGACGCTATATTGCGCAAATATTTCGCATCAAGTTTAACGGAGAAGAAGCAAGTGGTTTGAAGGTTTACCAAGAAACACCATCACGTCATTCAACCATCTACAAGCTATATTCTTAGGGGCATACATAAGTAACAACTCCTCGCGACCGGGAATTGAAGATGTATTTGGGCTGAAACAAAGAGTTGGCGAAAGTTTAAGGCACCTAGCTGTGAGATGGAAGACGATGTGTAGCGAGATGGCTGGAAGAGTGGATGAAAGATATCTCATTTTATCATTTATAAACGCTATGTTCGCAACCAATTTGCTATATATTCAAATTTTTAGAGTCAAGAATACGATCACGATGATGGAGCTGCGAGAACTTCAAGAAGAGTATATTGCTTTAGAGGAAAGGCAAAATGAGATGGAATCATATCCAATTGCGAATACAAGTTCAAATCTTTGCGAATGCAAGTTTATTACCCAAAGGCGACAAACACGGTGGCGAGTACTTCGCAAGGTCAACAAGAAAGGATAACGAGATGATGGACGCCACAGATAGTAGCCATGGGAAGCCGTGATCAAGAAGAATTTGAGAGAGAAAGGAACTACTATAATCGTGGTGGCAATAACAAAATTCAAAGACTTGATCATCCGCAAGAAACTTATGGAAGTCATAGGCAGAATTATCATGGAGGCAGCTGACGTCACGAGTAGTATGGGAAGAAATCAAAATGCCACCATTAAATGCTAGTGTTGAAAAAATATGGGAAGCTATACTCTTGATGGAAAACATACTGTGCCATGGAACATGGGGAATGAGCCACCACCAAGTGATAGAAGTCACGAGTTCTGTTCTTACCACCGTTTTCATGGACACTTAACAAATGACTGCTGAAAATAAAAAGAATCATCCTCGAATGATTGACCAAGGAAATCTAAGTCATTTTCTAAAAAAGTGAAGAGAAGGTTCGACCATTACCACCACCTTGAGAAATGCACGAACAAATTCAACAAAGGGGAAAGAAACATTCGTAATAGAAGTTGGATCGAAAGCTAAAAATTTGTTTTGAATGGTGCGAGGCGCAGAGTAAGCGAGGAGCAAAAAGTGTAAGAAGTGAGTAATCATCAAAAGACAATAACAAAAGCTTGTGAAGGGAAAGAGGAAGAAAAAATAATTGAAGAAGAAATATGCGAGGATCTCGCCATCAAGAATGTATGATAATTTGATTGAAAAATTGAAAAACAAAAATGAATAAACAATGTAAGATTGCGCGATGGATTCGCAAACAAAATGAATGATTGAATGAATTAACAAAAATGAAAGAGTGAGTGAATGGGACGAACCTTTATGGCGTACACCTTAGTTCGCGAATGATATTTCGCAAGAGGCGAATGTAAGACCTAAAGTACATCATATAAGGGGTATCTCTTGACATGGCTCAGTGAAAAGGTTACACCGCTCCTGGAACCTGAGTCATGGAAATTTGGGGCCCATGAAAGCCTATCCGGGGAGATACATTGGATTTCCAACTATATATATATGGTTATACCACAGTCGGACGCCCGAGGGTCTCTTCCAAGGAGTCATTGTATGCTCAAGGCGCAGGGGTACGGTTGAGCCAAGACTGCACTGGGGCATTTGAAGTGTCTCGGCCATTCTTGGCAAGTCTTGGTATATGCTGCACTCGGCCCGAAGAAAACTCCACTTAGGGTGCGGTCTCGTAACCATAAACCATATAGGTATAAGGGATAATAGGTGCGAAAACAAGCTGGTTGTTGTTAAGACCGGATGGGAGGAGCTAGTCTTGTATGGCCAATGTACGCCTCCTTGAAGGGGCAACCAAGGAGAAGATAAGGGCGGCACCCTCCATTAGGGAGCTGATAAGTGTCAAAAGACGCAAATGTCATGAGACTTTATTTTCGCAAGAAAATTTAGGCTTGTCATATTTGTGCGATGATCCTGTAGAGGCAATAATACTAACGCAAGGGTAAGGCGAGATCAATGGGTTTTTACATGAAAATGTAAAGACGTCCTGCGATTTCGTAGCGAAGACGGCAATATCATGGGATTTTACATTCGCAAGAGTGTTTAAACCTATCATATTGTCGCAAATAAAATATCCTGCAGAGGCAAAAATACTTAAGAATTGATAAGACAAGGTCAATGGGTCATTACATGAAAATGTAAAGACGTCCTGCGATTTTGTCGCAACGAGGGGTGGCGAAATAAGATCTTTAATTAGGAAGGCAAAATAAGACCGCACAAGAAATGTTAAGACAAGATCAATATATTTCTTCATTTATGATGATATCCTGCGATCTTGTCGCGATAATGAACTTCAAAATAAATCTCTCATTTGCAAATAAATAACAGAGGCAACTATGGGAATGCATGTGATGAAATTTTGATTATTCATTTTCATATGATAGATTTATGCATAAAGGAAACAAGAAAATAAATGATAATTTACTACAAAGAAGAATTGCTTGATTAGTATGCGCAAGTAAAGAAAACAAAGGTTGAATTCATATTGAGTAATCCAAGAAATTTACAATGAAAGTTTATAGAAATAGAAGATTAAAAGGATATATATACAGATATTACAAGAAATGAAAGAAGAAAAGGAAGTTATTTCTTGGAAGATTCTTCTTCTTTATCAGATTCTTCGATTTCATCCTTCTTCTCGCCAGACTCTTTTTCTTCACTAGCTTCGCTATCAGAAACGTCAGAGAAAGGCATATCTTCAGGAATAATATCAAGAAGACAAGGGTATGAACTAAGAGGAATCTTGTGGTCATTGCAAACTGTCTCAATAGTTTGCATAAAGCGAACAACATAGTTGTTGAAATTGCCAGCTCTTGTAGCTTGCGAGTTGTTTCTTCAACTTAGAATACTTGTTGTTGCGAAGAGAAAAGTCTTGTGCGAGTTGTTCTTTTTCAGACTCAAGTTCTTCAATCCTTGTTTGAAATCTTTTCTCGGATTCTGCAAAACATATGATAATGAGTTAACAATTCAATAATAATACTACAGAAGTAAGGAGCAGTAAAGTATAATAAACAACCTTCTCTGTCAGATATCATATCTTTAACCAAGGCAGTATGCTCGGCATGAAGACTAACATCAACACCTAAGTTATTCTGGCATTATCTAGAACCTTCGCATCCCAAGCGAACTCATCATCATTATTTATAACAAGAAGCGAACGAACTTGCTTTTCTCGCTCAGTAAGTATGGCATTCTGACGAAGGGATTCATCTCATTCAATTTGTACTTCGAGAAGAGATTTTTGAAATTTTGCTAATGCCTGTGCACCTTTCTTAGCAATGCGGTCTTTGTCATCTATGAGACCACTAATTTTCGTCCTTAAAGTTTTGGTTTTCTTATGGGAATCAATATACATTTGTTTAAATCGATTGGCTAAACCTAAACTAGATCTATGCTCAATCTCTAAAAGACGGTATTTGGTTTGAAGTTCATTTAATGGAAGGGAATCAATTTTGTTTGACGAACTACTTAAAGATTCGTTGAGGTGAGTGAGAAGAGCATCATTGTCCATAGGCTCGGGAAATGAATGGAGAAGAATGGCTTCTTCAGAGAGGTTATATATGTCTGCGAAAATAATAAATCAGGCAAAGAAAAGTAGATGACAAAATAAAGACGATTTGAAGAGTAAAAATTTTGTACCATAAATTTGTTGATTCGCACTTTGAAGAGTAGATATTTTATTCTTCTGAGAAGTAGACTCGATTTCAACTGTTGAATTCTTTCATCCTTCTGCGAGATGACGCAACTTCGTTTCTAGTTCTTGGATTTTCTCTTTAAGTTGCGAGATTCTTCTTTTCAAGATTGTTGCGTCTTTTCTCGAGTCCGAGGCAACAATAAAAGAAGCTCTCCCAGACTATAAAAGAAAATAAATAAATAATTAAGATAAAGCTTATAATCAAAGTTACAAAGAAACAAAGGAATATGAACGTACCAAAGCATTAAGAGCATTTAAAAAGCTAGGAGTCCTTTTCGGAAACTCCATGAAAAGATTCATTATCCTCTAACAGCGGGGCATCGCAAATTTTAGCGATAGCTTCGCAAGTAGCAGTTAGATGATCATCTCCTAATCCATGCATAGAATCGGAGAAGATACCAGACAATTGCGCCATAGCAGAAATAGTCGAGTGATCCTCTTTCACGGAGGAAGTACCAATCTCATTTTCATCCTCATCAGAGTTCTCACCAGTTTGAGAACTACAAAGAGAAGAGGGATGCGTTTTCCGTTTTTTAGAAGATGGACCAGAAGATTTGTCCTTGCCAGAAATGATTTTATCTTTGCCTTTAACCTTCGCAGACTTGGTTTCTTCCCGTCAACCTTCGCATACGCATGAAGATGAAACAGAGGCAACAATATTGTTTAAAATAACAAAAGAAAATGTTCCTTACTTCATCCGTAGCGATCGGAGTATCGCTGTGGTACTCGCCGGGGTACTCGCCTTTGGATCTTCTTTATACTTCTTTCTCGGTTTGGCAATCTAAATTTTTTGAAAGTTTAATAAGCAAAGGAGGAAGAAAATGTCGCAAAGTGAAATTGAAAAAGGAAATATACCTCTTTTGCCTTCTCGAGCCACTTAAACTCCCAAGGATGATAATTCGCGAGGGTTGCGGGGAGAACATGTGAACCTGCGATGTAAGGTCCATTCAAGAATAAAGGAACAACCCACCATTTCTCAACTTTGGAATGACGAGGAGTAATATTGTTGCCCGAATGCCAATCAATATCTTGCATAAGCAGCTTGTCTTCGGAAACATTATCTTTTCTTTTCAACCGAGCACCCCAGCGAGATTTGTCATTTCTCATATTTATTACTTTATAATTTTCAAAAAAGTTGTCCACGGTATACTTCTCAGCGACTATTTGTAAATTTGCGAATTTAGGATCTCTAACATTATCAGGATATAAAGATCCTTTACCAGCACCACGATTGGCGAATTCAAGCATGAGACGGATGCAGTCGCCGCTCAATTGATAAATAGCTCGCGAGAATTTCTCATGAGCAAGAATTTCATAGAATAATGGTATCTCGGGATTGTATAGAGGAATAGGGAGGCCTGCGAGGAGTTGACCTAGCGAGATTATGATTTTCTGATTATCACACTGATGATCAGAAAACAGTTTTGCGGAAAGAATGGACGAAGATTCTTGATCAGGAATGGTTGATAGAGTGAAACCCTTCTCTTGCAAGTTCTTTTGAGTTTCTTCAAAAAGGGGTTTATATGTACGACCAAGTGAAGCCATTAATATAGTATGGGAATGAATGAAGAACTAAAGATTGAGAAAATTGAAGGGGAGGATTACAGTAACAGAAGCGCAAATTGCGGAGGAAGAAAGTTGAAGGGAAGTTGCAGAAAGAAAATAAAAGAGAAAAAGAGAAGAGTAAGAAAGCTATATATAGAGAGGAGAATCCTCGAGAAAACAAATGCATTTAATGCAAGATGGGACGTGAATGGTCAAGAATAAGCGGTTGAAAGAGACGTGTCAAGAAAAGAGTGGAAGAAGAAACACCTGTAATAAATTCCGTACATGAATAAAACGGATAAAAGTGAACATTCGCGAGATAAAGATGAGCAATTGCGGCATTTTAAAATATAAATTCTCATGACATTTTCTCCTTCGCCGAAAAGACATGAGAAGAGGCAAGATGTAGGATCAGAATATCACGACATCAATACCTTGCGAGATCAATAAACGACAGTATTGCGAAGGTGTCGCAGGAAAGTAATTTAAATGACGTATTAGATGACGACAGCCAGAACATGAGAAAAGTGTGAAGACTTGGCGAGATTTAGGAGCGTCGCGAAGACAAACACTTATGAACTCGCGATACCTCGCGAAGGGTTCCCGAAAATAAAGGACAGCTTAGCTGTCATCCACTATGTAATACCCTATATAAAGGGTCGAGTAAGTCTGTTGTGAGAGAGGTCTTTTTGAATTGTTAAGCAAGTCATTAGGAGAGAGAAAATTTAGAGTGATTGTAATTCCTTTAGCTCTGATCTATCTTTCTTTGTAAACATTTCAAGAGAATAATCAATAAAATCTATAACAATTCATATTCAAATGGATTAGTTGAATAAAATCTAGTGAGGGGTGTAGTGTGGGATTTCCTGCAACTACAAAGGTTCCCTACGCCTAATGGAATCGCCGAGATCGTCGGCAACTCAGGAAAGGCAAAATATTGCTACAAGATGGACATCCAGAACGGAGAAAAGAGAATAAATTCCTAAAAGGCAAAGAAGAAAATAGCCAAGAATGCTAGGAACCAGGCCGAGATTGATGCCTACATAGCAGAAACAAACGAAGCCAGACGCTCAGGCTACGAGCCACCCCGGATGTTGTTTCGACCTCGGACTTGCCTATGGGGCCCATACAAAACCTCTCTGATGTCGAAGAACTTAAATCAAACTTCTCAGCCTCGGAGCCGACGAAAGAAGTAAACATTAGAACACCCGAAAATCCGGGTATGGTTAGAATTGGAACTCTCCTCGGAAAGAAGGAAGAGGAATATTTAGTTCAAGTACTAAAAGAATATTCTGATGTCTTCGCATGGCGAATGGAAGATATGCCTGGAATATACCCAAAACTCTGTTCCACCACCTGAAAATTAACCCAAAACACAAGCCTATGAGGCAAAAGATGCGAAAGGTGGCACCAGAATACCACGAAGCCATCCAAAAGGAACTAAAGAAAATGGAGGCATCAAGAGTCATCCGAGAAGTGCAATATCCAATATGGATATCCAATATGGTCATAGTACCTAAGAAAAACGGAGGAGTAAGGATGCGTATCGACTTGGCCGACCTTAATAAGGCATGTCCGGAAGACAACTTCCCGCTCCCAAGCATCAATCAGCTCGTAGAAGAAACCTCAGGATACATATTGCTATCCCTCAAGGACGTATACTCGGGCTACAATCAAATCCCCCTCGTCGAGGAAGACCAAGAGCATACTGCCTTCTTCACTCCCCGAGGCCTATACTGTTACACTAAAATGCCGTTTGGATTAAAGAACGTAGGCGCTACCTACCAAAGAATGATGGAAAAAATATTCGATGGATGGATAAATAAAACCTTAGAAGTTTATGTGGATGACATGCTTGTCAAAAGCAAACTCCCACAAGACCATGCGAATGATCTCAAGGAGATCTTTGAGAAAATGAGGAAATTTAACATGAAGATTAACCCTGCAAAATGCGTCTTTGGAGTAACCTCAGGAAAATTCTTGGGATACTTAGTCACTGAGCGAGGCATCGAGGTGGATCCCGAAATGGTGCGAGCCATACTAGAAATGCCTTCGCCTACCACAGTTAAAGATGTGCAGAGATTAAATGGTCGACTAGCGGCAAAACTCTTACATCCGATGTAATGACCCATCCCTCCATCGATACTGTCACCACTTAGCCATTGCGGTTATCCGGCGGTGTGGGGTTTTCAACGGGCATAGCTGCGGCAATCCATCGAAACTTCACGGATGGTCACCCATCCCTGGATTACTCCGCCCGAGCACGCTTAGCTATGATTTTTTACGCCAACTCGAGCCGATTGTCTTTGAAAAGGCCCCGGTGTAAGGAAAGGACAAATCATTACTTATATTCCATTCGGCCAACCACTGCCGAATATCGGGGTATTACAATACCACCACCTTAAATTGGAGCCGTCCTCGGCTCTAGAATATATTCGCAAGCCCAAATCTCCGACGTTCCCTGCCCCTCATGAGAAGCACCTGGACCAACCCGTCCGCGTACCTTCCCACTCTCGGCGGGTGACCCATCGTCGGCTCGATACCATTTGTAATGACCCGTCCCTCCACCGTCATCTGTCACCACTTATCCCTTGCGGTTATCCGGCGGTGTGGGGTTTTCAACGGGCATAGCTGCGGTAATCCATCGAAACTTAGGATGGTCACCCATCCCTTGATTACTCTCGTCGAACACGCTTAAGCTGCGAGTTTTACGCCAACTCACGGATCCGATTGTCTTGAAAAGGCCTCGGTGTTAGGAAAGGACAAATCATTACTTATATTCCATTCGGCCAACCAACTACTTAGAATATCGAGGTATTACATCCGAGAAGAATTACTCCAAGATCGAGAAGATAGTTTTGTCCTTGGTCTACGCGACACAAAAATTACGAACATATTTTCATGCACACCTTTGTGACGGTTATCACGAAGGCTCCAATAGAGTCCGTGTTAGATCATGCTGACAGAGCTGGCAGAATCTCCAAATGGGGGGCACAAATCAAATAATTTGGGGTCAAGTATCAGGCCCAGGCAACAATTAAAACTCAAGTGGTTGCGGACTTCTTAGCCGATTTCCCCCTAGAGGATGCTGACGAAATCGAGGAAATCCCCGAAATGGAGGACGAGCTAGAAGACCCACCCGAGCTACTTCGCTCAGAAAACCCTAGGCGATGGGAAGTCTTCGTAGACGGGTCATGTAATTCGGAAGGACCGGCATCGGAATGGTCTTTACTACCCCGACAGAGACGTAGGATCGTTCTGACTTAATGCTAGAATTCCCCGCTACCAATAATATAATTGAATATGAGGCGGTCATTCATGCTCTTCGAATAATCATCGAACTCGGCATCACCGAAGTAAGACTCACAAGTGATTCCCAACTCATTGTCAGGCAGATTGATGAAAGGTATTGTAGGATCACAATATCGCAACAGACAAGACTCGCGGGATAAGTAAACGACGGTGTCGCGAAGGAGTCGCAGGAGTTAAAAATAAACGACGCAATGAATAACGACAGGCAAAACATAAAGAAGACATGAGACCTGGCGAGGGTTAAGAAGTGTCGCGAGAGCGAATGTTTGTGCATCTGCGACACTTCGCGGGACATTCCCGAAAATAAAGGGTAGCTTAGCTGTCATCCACTATGTATCACCCTATATAAAGGGTTGAGTGAGTCTGTGAGGGAGAGATCTTTTTGGGGGAATTGTTGGGCAAGTCATTAGGAGAGAGAAAGTTCAAGAGTGTTTTAATTTCTAAGTGTAATTCTATTTTCTTGTGTAAACAATTCATGGATTCAATCAATAAATATTCTTGATCTTACATCTTTCAATGGACTAATTAAGCAAAATCGAGTAAGGGGTGTAGTGTGGGAAATCCTGCTACTACATATGCGCTAGAAACAGGGACGAGCAGTGATTGACGTAGAAATTGGAAGGAATTTGGATTAACAGAGAAAAGATTCGGAGAAGGTACTCAAGAATTCATTGGAAAAGAAAAATGGCTAGAAGAAGAAATGTACAAGGGCAACCAACGATTGTAAGAAGAAGTGGGAGACTTGCTGGAGAAAGGAGGAATGAAACAGGAGAATCGTCAAGGATGAATATGAGAAACGATGGAGAAGGTCAAAACCAACCAACAATCCCCCCAGTAGCAAACGCGGCTGTGGATTATGATAGAGTAAGTGTACATACTTGGAGATCCGATTCGAAGACGAAAGAGAAGAGGAGCGGCGGTGGTGAACAATGGACAAGGGAGAGCAAGGAATGAATGGAGAAAACGAAGAAATCGCAAAGCATTAGAAAGATTGAGACAAACAATACACGAAGAGAGACGGTTAGAGGCAGAAGAACGAGCAAACTTGACAAGACAGAATCATGAATTGAGGATGGAAAATATGAGGTTGCAAAATAGGAGATCTAGAAGTAGCGTGAGATCAAGTTCAAGATCGAATAGGGAAGAAAGAAGGAGAGTTTTACCAACGGAAAGTACCGAGGAAGAAACACAAAATCCGAGTATAGAGCATGGCGAGAGAAGAGGGGAAATAGAAGATCGTTATATTCCACAACTTTGAAAATCTTCAAAATGAGCGGAGTAGGGAAAATCAAGGAAACATGCAACTCCAAGAACCGAATGACCCAACTGCCGAAGGGAGAATAATCTTGCAGGGAGAGAAGAATTGAGAAGAAACCGAGAAATCGAGGATGACATTGAGAGACACTACATTGAACAAGCGCGGCTAGCTCGCGAGAGAGAAAGGATAAGAGCAGAAATGGAAAATCAAGAGATGGAAGAAGCAATCCGACGAATAACCATGACAACCGCGAAAGAAGAAGGGAACAAAATCGAACCAATAGAAATATTAATGAAGAATATGAGAGGGTGCGAGATGAGAAGGTGAAAGACAGCCAAGAGGAGAGAACAACCGATACAATGGCGTGCGGGTGACGAAAGAAACGAAGAAGAGCGTCGCGAGAGAAAGAAGAGGAGAAAATAACGAGCAAGAAGGTCAAGATAGGCACGAGCGAAGAAGGAGAGAAGCGGAGTTAAAAAGACCCAGTAGAATCAAATCCCGAGGCAAATGAACAAATCTTAAGAGAACTGGCTGAAATGAGAGGATTCTTTGAACAATAGAAGGGAAGGAGGAAGGAGACAATTAGACGAAGCCATCGCCGAAGCTGCGAAGAATCCCTTCACGCTAGAAGTACGAGATGGGAGGAATACCTCCTAAGTGCAATCTTCTGCATTAACAAACATCTTCGATGGAACAACTTTGTCTTTGTACAACATATCAAGGCCTATATGAGGTGTATCTTTGCAAAGTGGGAGAATCATGATGCTATACTATGCAAATATTTCGCATCAAGCCTAATTGGAGAAGCACTAAAATGGTTTGAGGGTCTACCAAGGAACACAATCACGTCATTTAATCATTTGCAAGCCACATTCCTGGGAGCATACATAAGTAACAACTCTTCACGACCAGGTATTGAAGATGTATTCGGGTTGAAACAAAGGGTTGGCGAGAGCTTAAGGCAGTTGACAATAAGATGGAGAACCATGTGTAGCGAAATGGCAGGACGGGTTGAGGAAAGATATCTCATTCTCTCATTTGTAAATGCTCTCTTCGCGACTAACTTGTTATACATTCAAATTTTAGAATCAAAAATACAATCACGATGGCAGAACTGCGAGAGTTACGGGGAAGAATATATCGCCTTAGAAGAAAGACGAGAATGAAATGAATTCTTATCCGGTCGCGAACACAAACTCGAATCTGCGAACGCAAGCTTGTTACCTCAATTCATAAATACTGATGGCGAACACTTCGCAAGGACAGCATGCGGGAAGGGCGATGAGGACAGCGGAAGATAGTAGCCATGGGAAGCCATGACCGGGAGGAATTTGAACAAGAAAGGAACTATTACAACCGTAATGACAATAATAAGATTCGAGGCTAGATCATGTGCAAGAAACTTACGGTGGACGAAGGCAATATAACCATGGAGGGCAGAGAAGTCGTAGAATAGTATGGGAACCAATTAAGATGCCTCCACCGAATGCTAGTGTGGAAAAGATCCGGGAGGCTATACTTGTGATGGAAGATGTACCAAACACCTTGGAACGCGGGGATGGAACCACCACCAGTGTGAAGTCATGAGTTTTGTTCTTACCATCGTTTCCATGGGCATCAAACAAACGATTGTAGAAACATAAAGAGAATTATTCTCAGGATGATTGATCAGGGGAAGCTGAATCACTTTCTAAAGAGAGAAGAAGCAGGCCAGACATTACCACCACCACCAGAGGTGCACAGAACAGTGTCAGCGAAAGGAAAAGAAACGTTTGTTATAGAAGTTGGAACAAAAGCTAGAAATTTGAACTGCAACTCTATCGTCCACTCTTACCGCACAATCGAAGATTTCCATGACAACGTGCTCAGTAGAGTCTTTGCGAGAGATGCTAATGATAAAGAAATAATGAGCCTGGCGAGAATGACGCAGTTAGAAAAGTGGCAGTTGAAGACTATTTCTTTCTCTGCAGATGAAGTGCCAAAAGGAAGAGAAACACATGATAGCCCGTTGGTTGTGAAACTAGAGATTAACCCGAAACCAGTTGATGGAGAAGATGATGAGGCGAAGCTTCTTGGGCGATCAACCGAATCCTAATCGATCCGGAAGTTCGGTGAATATTCTCTTTTACCATACTTACAAGACGATGGGAGGAAAAGATGAGGATTTGATCCCCTCGACATACAAGATATATGGCTTTAATGGCACTGCAAACAAGCCAAAGGGAGAGGTTCACATGAGAATACCTTTACAAGGATTGTCAACTGATGTTTTATTCTGTGTGGTTGATGTGGAATCCCCGTATAATGCACTTATTGGGAGGCCATGGCTTCACGAAATCTTGGGGGTTGCCTCAACATACCATCAATGTATAAAATTTCCACATCCAAATGGCATTGGTATTATACGGGGAGATTGGAAGGAGTCGCAACAGTGTCATGAGGTTGATGTCGAAGGCTGCGAAGAGAGAAATGCCAAAAGAAAGGGTTGGAAGCAACATGTGAGAAATGAACAGAGAAAGGAGAAACTGATGGTAGATGCTATAGAAGTGAGGGCTGAACATATCTCGCGAGGTGAATCCCTGGAGGCAGACCAATATTATGACAATAAAGAAGCAAAAGATATGAGGAACAAAAGGCATAACAAGTGAATAATCAATAAAAGCAAAATGCAAAGTAGCAGCTGAAGTAATGATGTGCGAGAATCTCACAGCCAAGAGTAAAATGAGAATTCGACTAAGAAAGAAAAGTGAAATACAACAAATGGAACAGAACTATGCGAATACTTCGCAAACAAATATCAGCAAATAATGAAATATGAATGATTGAATGATTTAACAAATATGAATGCGCAAAAGAATGGGACGAACCTTTATGGCGTACACCTAGTTCGCGAATAACATTTTCGTAAGAGGCAAATGTAAGACCTAAAGTGCGTCATATAAGGGGGTATCTCTCGCCATGGTTCGGTGGAAAGGTTACACCGCTCCCGAAGCCTCGAACCATGAAAATTTGGGGCCCATGAAAGCCTATCCGGAAGAGGTACCTTGGATTCCCAACTATATATGTAGGTTATACCACGGTTTGGGCGACCGAGGGTCTCTTCTTAGGAGTCGAGTGTATGCTCAAGGCGCCGAGGTACGGTTGAGCGAGTGCCGGGATGGATGAACCTACCCCCGGCCATTCTTGGCAAGTCTTGGCATATGTTGCACTCGCCCGAAGAAAACTCCACTTAGGGTGCGGCCTCGTAACCATAAACCCTATAGGTATAAGGGATAAGAGGCTGCGAAAACAACTTGGTTGTTGTTAAGACCGGATGGGAGGAGCTAGTCTTGTATGGCCGATGTTTCGCCTCCTTGAAGGGGCAACCGGGGAGATGATAAGGGCGACGCTCTCCATTAGGGGGGGTGTCAAAACAGACGCAAATGTCATAAGGCTAAGTTTTCGCAAGAGAATTTAGGCTCGTCATATTTGTGCAATGATCCTGCAGAGGCAATAATACTAACGCGAGGGTAAGGCGAGATCAATGGGTCTTTACACGAAAGTGTACGGACGTCCTGCGATTTCGTCGCACGACGGCAATGTCACGGGGCTTTATGTTCGCAAGGATATCTAGGCCTGTCATATTGTCGCAACTAAAACATCCTGCAGAGGCAAAAATACTTGAAAAATGATAAGGCAAGATCAATGGGTCTTTACATGCAAGTGTAAAGACGTCCTGCGATTTTGTCGCAATGAAAGGTGGCAGGGGAAGACCTCTAATTAGGGAGGTCTAACTCGGAAGACCACACAAAAATGATAAGGCAAGGTCAATGGGCCCTTGCTTGAAAACGTAAGGGCGGCCTGCGACCTTGTCGCAATGAGAAGAAATAAAATACATTTATGAAGATAAGGCAAGGCAATAAGACTCTCGATCTATGAAGACACATGCGACCTCGTCGCAACAATACATTTCCATAACAATAAAATTATTATTCAACAACATACATGATGACAACTAAAATCTTCCATCTGAAGATAAATAACAGAGGCAAGTATGGGAATGGAAAAGATGGAATATTGTTATTCATCTTCTGATGTAAGAGTTATACATCAATAATGTTAGTTAGCCGATTATATTACATGGAAGAACTACCAAAAAAAGGGGAAGTGAAGATTGAATTCAGGGGGAAAAATCCAAGAAATACACTATAATAAGAATACAGAAATGTACAGATATTACAAGCAGAGAAAGAAAACAAAAAGAGTTATCTCTTTGGTGATTCTTCTTCTTCATCGATTCTTGATCTGATTATTCTCATCGCAGAATTTTCTTCTTCGCCGGCCTCGCTATCGAAACGTCCGAGACAGCAGATTCTCGGGAACCTTTTCAAGAAGACAGGGGATATGAATGCGAGAGGATTATGTGGTCCTTACAAACATACTCCATGCCTCCATTGCGAAAACGAACAACATCATTATTAAAGTTCTCCACTGTCGTTAGAAATTGTTTCTTCAACTTGGAATATCTATTCTCGCGAAGGGAGAGATTCTTTGCGAGCTGTTCTTTTTCGGTTTCGAGTTCTTCAATTCTCGCTGGAAAATTCCTTGCGAGCTGCTCTTTTTCGGATTCAAGTTCTGCAATCCTAGCTTGAAATTTTTTCTCAGATTCTACAAAGAAGTAACAACACATTAATGATTTACAAACGGTACAACAGGAATAAGAAACAGTAAGGTATAATAAGCAACCTTCTCTGTCAGATATCATATCATTAACCAAGGAAGTATGCTCGGCATGAAGACTAACATCAACACCTAGGTTATTTTCGGCATTATCTAAAACTTTGCAGCCAGGCGAATTCATCATCATTATTTATAACAAGGAGTGAACGAATTTGATCTTCACGCTCACTAAGTAAGGAATTCAGCGAAGCAATTCATCTCGCTCAATTTGTAGCTCGAGAAGAGATTTTTGAAATGTTGCTAATGCCTGTGCACCATTATTAGCAATGCGATCTTTGTCATCTATATGGTCACTAATTTTCTTCCTCAAAATTTTGGTTTCTTTATGAGACTCAAGAAACATTTGTTTAAATTGGTTGGCTGTACTTAAACCAGATCTATGTTCAATTTCTAAAAGGCGATATTTGGTCTGGAGTTCATTTAATGAAAGGGAGTTAATTTTGTTTGATGAACTACTTAGAGAGTTGTTGAGATGAGCGAGAAGAAGGTTATTATCCATAGGTTCGGGAAATGTATGGAGAAGAATAGCCTCATCGGAGAGATTATATACATCTGCGAAAGTAATAAGTTAGGGGGCAATATGCGACCGATGAAACAAAAATAGTAAAAGGAGGAAAAATTTTATACCATAAAGTTGCTGATTAGCGTTCTGAAGAGTGGACACCCTGTCTTTTTGGGAGTCAAGTTCGGTATTCAACTTTTGAATCCTCTCGTCTTTATCGCGAGACGACGCAGCTTCAGTCTCTAATTCGCGAATCTTCTTGCTCAACTGCGAATTCTTCTTTTCAAGATTGTTGCGTCTTCTCTCGAGATCTGAGGCAACTACAAAAGAAGTTCTTCCAACCTATGAAAGAAAACAGAAAAACTGTCAGTACATATATATTTAAAAATTTAAAATTAACAGGAAAATGTGACTGCATGCATACCAAAGACCCAAGGGCGTTCAAGAAGTCAGGAGACACAATTCTAGAAGCTCCATTGAAAGAATCATTGCCTTCTAATAAAGTAGCGTTATACACATTTGCGAGAGTACCGCAAAGAGAAGCTAGGGGAGCATCTCCCATTCCTTGGAAAGAGTCTGAGAAGATGCTAGATAATCGATCCATAGGAGAGCCGGCCAACGGAATCTCCTTAGCAAGAGAGAGATTCGAATCACGGTTATCCTCATCAGAAGATTCGGAGCTTGAGTTAAGGCGAGAAGAAGATTGAATCTTTCGCTTCTTAGTTAATGGAGCAGAAGATTTACCCTTGCGAATGATAGTTTTGCCTTTACCTTTAGTCTTCGGCTAAAGCTTCTTCAACTCCAACCTTCGCATACGGTTAAAGATAAGAAACAGAGGCAACAATATTGTTTTAAATAAAAAGAAAGGAAATGTTTCTTACTTCATCCGTAAGCGATCGAAGCAATGTCAGAGTATCCTCTGACGGATTATCCTTGTATTTTCTTCTTAATCTGGTTATCTGAAAGATTTCACAAACTCAGCAATGATAGAAAGAAAGTTGCGAAAGCAAAATTTGAAGTAGGAAACATACCTCATTCGCCTTCTCAGGCCATTTAAATTCCCAAGGATGATATCCTGCGAGATTCGCAGGAAGAACGTGCGGGCCCGCGATATAAGGACCATTTAAAATCAAGGGTACAACCCACCATTTCTCATCTTTGGAGTGGCGAGGAGTAGTATTATTACCGGGTGCCAATCAATATCCGCATGAGCAATTTATCCTCGGGGACATTATCCTTCTTTTGTGCGAATGCCCCAATGAGATTTCGCATTAACCATCTTTATCCTTTGAATAGTTTTCAAAAAAGTTCTCTACGGTGTACTTCTCAAGCAGCTATTTCAAGTCTTTGAAATCGGGGTGTCTAACGATGCTTGAGGGTATAAAGATCCTTTGCCAGCACCACGATTCGCGAATTCAAGCATTAGGCGAATGCAATCGCCACTTAATTGATAAACAGCCCGAGAGAATTTTTCATGGGCCAAGATTTCATAAAATAAAGGCAACTCTGGATCGTATAAGGGAATGGGAAGTCCCGCGAGAAGCTGACCTAGCGAGACTATAATCCTTTGATCATCACATTGATGATCAGAAAATAATTTTGCAGAAAGAATGGATGAAGATTCTTGATCGGGAATGGTTGATAGAGTGAAACCCTTCTCGAGTAACTTCTGTTGAACTTCTTCAAAAGAAGCTTTGTATGCACGACTGATGAAAGCCATTTATCAGTATGGGAATGGATAGAAGATTGGAGATTAGAATCAGCGTTAGAAAAGATGAAGAAAAGATTTACAGTAGCAGAAGCGCAAATTGCGGAAGGAGAGAATCAAAGAGAAGTTGCAGAGAGAAACTAAAGAATGGAAAGGAGAGGAAAAGAAAAATATATATAGGGAAAGAGATCCTCGAGAAAAAACGAGGTCATTTAATGCGAGAAGAGACATGAACGGTCAAGAATAAACGGTTGAAAGAGACGTGTCAAGAAAAGACATTAATAATCAAAATCCGTGTAAAAGTACAAAACTGAAACAGATAAGCAGTCGCGGCAAATCAAAAGAATCACTCTCATGATACTCTTACCTTCGCAAGAGAAGTATGAGGAGAGACAGGAGACGATACTTCGTAAAGAAGCTTCGGAACTTCGCAAAAGAATAGAGGCAAGTACGTACTTTTCAAGTACAGTATTCTTCTGCTCGTTCCTTCATCAACAAAGATCAAAGATTACTACAACAACGGATTTTTCCTTAAAGATCGCTCTTCAAGCAATATTCAAGGAAAAAGAGGCAAGATGTAGGATCACAATATCGCAACAGACAAGACTCGCGGGATAAGTAAACGACGGTGTCGCGAAGGAGTCGCAGGAGTTAAAAATAAACGACGCAATGAATAACGACAGGCAAAACATAAAGAAGACGTGAGACCTGGCGAGGGTTAAGAAGTGTCGCGAGAGCGAATGTTTGTGCATCTGCGACACTTCGCGGGACATTCCCGAAAATAAAGGGTAGCTTAGCTGTCATCCACTATGTATCACCCTATATAAAGGGTTGAGTGAGTCTGTGAGGGAGAGATCTTTTTGGGGGAAATTGTTGGGCAAGTCATTAGGAGAGAGAAAGTTCAAGAGTGTTTTAATTTCTAAGTGTAATTCTATTTTCTTGTGTAAACAATTCATGGATTCAATCAATAAATATTCTTGATCTTACATCTTTCAATGGACTAATTAAGCAAAATCGAGTAAGGGGTGTAGTGTGGGAAATCCTGCTACTACAGGTATCAGGCCTCGGACCCATGTTTGCAACGATACCTCCAACTCGGCAAACACTACATAGAACAGATACCAAATATCACGTTCAGACATCTAAACATGAGCAACAATAGGCACGCAGAGGCCTTAGCTTTCATAGCCTCCATGACAGTAGATCCGGAGGCCACAAATGTCCGAATAGAAAGGGTCATGCTCCCCTCCATACCCTTAGAAGGAGATATGGAAATCTTCAATGTAAGCTCGAAAGGCCAAGAAGAGGCCTTGCCTAAGGACGATTGGAGAACACCAATCATAAAATATCTAGCCAACGGAGATCTCCCAAGCGATCAACAGCTCGCGCACAAAGTAATATCACGATCTGGAAATTACCAGCTCAGAGATGGTATTCTATACAAATATTCGTATCTAGGACCTCTACTCAGATGCCTTTCCTTCGCCGAAGGACAAGAAATATTAAGGGAAATACACTATGGTTATGCAGGGAACCATAGTGTAGGGAGATCTCTAGCTCACAAGGCGAGACTCCAAGGATACTTTTGGCCTCGCATGAATGAGGACTCAAAACAAATGGCAAAACCATGTTTAGAATGCCAAAAATTTGGCAAAATAAGACACGCCCCGTCAATGGACCTAAAGTCTGTTCTAAACCCTTGGTCATTTTCCAAGTTGGGAGTCGACATCGCTGGACCCCTACGAGCTGGAACGAGACAACGAAATACTTAATTGTTGCCACTGACTATTTCACAAAGTGGGTAGAGGCCTCTGCACTAAGGCACATTCGAGACCATGATGTCTTCAAATTTCTTTTCGAGCACATTATCTGTCGCTTCGGTATCCCAGACGTCATCGTATCAAACAATGGGGCCCAACTCCGAGGGAAAAATATTGATCTCCTCTTCAACTGTTTCAAGATCAGAATAAACAAATTGACACCCATCTACCCTGAGAGCAATGGCCACGCAGAGGAAAATAACAAAACCATAGCTGGCATGCTCAAAAACAAGCTAGATGGACACGGTGCCAGTTTGTGCGAGCAATTGCACATCGTTCTTTGGGCTTACCGAACCACTCGAAGAGAAGCCACGAGGATGACTCCCTTCGCTCTCACATATGGCACGGAAGCGATCATCCCCACAACTAAGACCGAGGCATGGGAGAAAAAACTAACCTCGGACATGATACTCTCCAAGCTGGACGATCTGGAAGAGAACAGAGAAATAAGTCTCCAAAGGATAGAAAACTATCATCGGAGATTAGCCCGAGAATACAACAAACGTGTTCACCAAAGGAAATTTAGCCCAGGCGATAAAGTCTGGCGTGAGATCCCACCATACCAGCGTGAGTCAGGAAAATTTGCACCCACATGGGAAGGACCACTAACAGTCATAGCCAAGGTAGGCGACGGAGCATATAGATTGCTCAAATCAAATGGCGAAGAACTCGAACGCCCATGGAACATCAAGTATCTAAAAGCATACAATGACAAGTCTCGTGGATAGACATCCAAATCATGGGAATAGGACCCAATCCCTATTTATCAAAGGTCATGAAACCTCCCTCAAATGTACTAAGGGCTTACAAACCCTCTTTTAAGATTAATAAAATTACCTCTTTTGTGTGCACTTTTCCATTTATATTGGTTTTTGCTTAATTTTGTTCATTTTTGATTTGTTATTTTAACCTTTTATTGCTTTATATTTGCATATAGAATAATCATGCCATGCTTGCATTATAGTAAAAGTCCATCAACAATATGGCATGGTGCTAGCCACACCTTTCATTCTACAATGAATGATGCGGGTAAAATTCCTAAGCTACCAAAGAAGGACATAGACCTAAGGTAATGCCATCACGATCTTGAAATCGGATGATGTCCTGCCATAATAGGAGATATCCAGAATCGAGGTACTTTCCTTTGGCTAAGGCAAGAATCACTTGACCGAGATATCTCCCTCCAAAGAATGGTTAAGAAGAAGGTGACTCAAACACAGGATCACCCAACCAAGGGGCAAGTGTAACCTAAACTTGACACTATTAAAAAATGCAGCCCACGAAGGAGCATGCCGAGAAAGGAAATCTGCTATATTTAACGTCCAATACTATAAGAGGTGCCTTATCCAATTAAGGAATTGATCACTTGATCGCTGTCGTAGGCGTCAAAAATAAATTACACTTTCTTACTACTCAAAATATATAATGAAGCAAGGGCAAGAAAGGATCGTTCCCACAGAGAGGTCTTGGTTGTCAATATGTTTCGGTATCTTATAAGTAACATGATGAGTGCCAAATATTGCATATTTCTACATCTTTTTATTGGCATTTAACTCATCTTTTGTGCTCAGAAATCAGATATTATCCCAAATTCTGTATTTTCTCTGTTTTCAAGAATAAATACTTGTACTAATTAATTTTGTGTTTTTAGGTAGTAAATAAAGCTCGGAGAAATTGAGGAGCCAAAAGAGCGAGAAAATTGGAGACGAGCGTCTATGGAGCAGAAAGCCAAAGCCCGTTATACATATCGTTGCAACCCAACAAGTAGCAACCTATTTGAAGAGACATGGTCTTGAGCAATCCAAGACCCGGCCCATAACTCGAGTCCAAGCCCGATTCATCCTGAGCCGTGAGATCTCGCCCATCTGCATCCAACGCTCGCTCCACCCCGAGCATCGACTCTTCTTGCCTTCCGCCCAACACCGAAGCCACCTATACCTTCACCCAAACCAAACACTCCTCTCATTTTCTTTTCTCTTCTCCCCGACACTTACAGAGCTCCCCCATCCATATTCTCTTCTCCCGACCATGGCAGAGCCACCTTCTTCTTCCCGACACCACAGCCCACCAACACAACCACCACCGGACCGCCTTCACCGCCTCCTAATGTCTCTCTATCTCCCTCATAGCTTCTTCACCCTAGAAGATAAGTTTGAGATAGAAAGAGTTAGGGTTAGGGTTTCAGTAAACATTGGGGGAACATCAAATTAATGGAGATGCGAGGCGAATTTAGCGAGGGGACAAATTTGAGGTTTTGGGTGAGAGGGTCTTCACTTAATTTCTGATTTGAAGAGAGTTAAGGGTTTGCATGTATAAATAGGGATGAGCAGGGTATGTAAATGCTTATGCCTGGATTAGTCAGTGCACCAAGCTATAGTTAATCTGTGTTTTAATTATCTTTAGTATGTTTTAATTCAATTGCTAGGGTGTAGATGAAACCCCTAATTTGATGTCAAGTTAATTAAGCTTTGGTTTTGTTCTTCTTTGTTTTATAATGTGTTAGGATTATTAGTTAAGCTGTTGAGCATATGAGCTTTGTGATGAGTTGTCTTGTAAGAAGACAACTCATACTAGGGGTGAGTTAGTGAAAAATAGTTGATGAACATCCACCGAGACCTTCAAGGAAGGCACAAGAGCATAACCGAGAGGTATATTGCCTTAGCATAAGATTAGAAGGTGAATTCAATCACCCTAGTACCCTTTAACTTTTGTTTACAGTTTATTCATCATACTTTCTGCCTTAGAATCACAACACAACTCCATTTAGTCGTTTTGACACCCAACAAACCCATATTTGTGATAACCCCCTTAGAAATCAGTTTAGTAAAGCCTTGATATCAACTTACACAACCCCAAATCCCTGAGGATTCGACCTGTACTTTCCCTGCCTCCAATAGGCACTGTGCACTTGCAGTTATACCTGTAGGCAAACACATTTCTCAGCCTACCAAGTTTTTGGCGCCGCTGCCGGGGATTTGGTAGTGTTGCTGTGTTGATAATTTGCTTACTTCACTGATTTTCAGTTCACCATTGTATATATGTACTTTGAATCTTTGTGTTTAGTCATTATTAGTGTAACTCGGTTGTAATCATCGTTAGTTTTTCATTTTCGCATCCTTTATTGCATTCTCTTATTGCATTGTTACATTGTTACATCTGTTAGTCTTCTTTTGTTCTTGTTTAACTCATCTGTAGCCTACATTCACAAGCTCTGCATCTCTGCATCATTGCCTTGTAGTGTAGCTTAGTGTAATCATCTCATCAGCATCCTTGTATCACTATCATTATCATTTGTAGCTATTTTATTTGTTCTTTTTAGTTTAGGTTGTCTTTTGTTTACTTTCTCAGTTCAGTGAGTCTCTCATGCTGTAGCCTGCAGCTCAGTAGTTCACCAATCTTTGGGCTGTAGTCCATTTCTGAAGCTTGTTATAACAATGCAGCCTAGGTAATCCATCTGTCTATATGCCCTGCATCTCGCATTTTGTCCTCTAAACTCCAGCTGTTAACTTTCAGCTCTGAAACTCCTTGTTTCACCTGGGCATTCTAGAGAACTAAATCTCTCCTTTGAAGCTAACAGGTACCTGTGCTGCAAAAGCTGGAGCATAAGCCCAATGAGGAGAAGAAAAGCGCGAGGATCATTGTGGAAGTGCCTAAACCCGATTTTTATCGGTGGTATCGTTCTCTAATTCCGCTTCCGTATGATGAATATGTGTATGATACACCATGCGCATGATAAACTTGAGTTTTTGCAAAACCCTGAGCAGACCCTCGCAATTTATAGTATTCATGTGAGTGCTTCCTTGATAGTGAATTACATTCATGCTAATTTGAATTTGCTCTATCTCGTGTCTTGACTGTATGCATATTGCCACTTCCATGAGCCTTGCCCTAAATGTATGCATAACTTGTTATTTGGCTAACTTGTGTTGAATGCTAGCCCCTTTTCACCTGATAAACTAGCTGTCATGTGAATCGCCACCATGATTGCATGATAAACCTCGCTACCTTCTTGAGTATTGCCCCAAACTGTGCCTTTGTGTAACCTGAGCATAACCTGTGAAAATTGAAGTCAACTGAACTAGTTGCCCCTTTCACTGTGACCTCTTGGCTTCAACAAAGCCTGAGCTCATCTCCAGCCCCTGTAGCTGTTGAGCTTGAGCCGCAACTTGGTTAGCCAAGTTTTACGCTAGCTTGAGTTGACATCAATTTGAGTTAGTTGAGCCATCTGTCCTGTACCTTAGCATGCTTTATTCTGTCAACCAAGCTGTTGTGAGACTTATATGACCACCTGTGTCGCATACCCTGCATACTCACTTGATATCAACTGAGTTGGTTGACATCAACTGACCCTGTTGACATCAACTGTGCATATGTGCATGTCAAGTGTATTATAAAAGTACTGGAATTTCATGTCTGAATAGCTTGCTCATCTATGCATCTGTTGCATCTGTGAGTCATAGTCACTTGCCACACACAATCACAGCACGTACTCCACCTTGAGTGAACATAACCTGGCTACCACTGTGCACATTTCTTGTCATTTGATCACTGCCAAGCTAGTCACCCAATCCCTGCAACATCTTGGATCCATGCACATTCCCTTGATATTTTGAGCATCTGTGCTAAGCTTGTCTGTGAATCCCTGAATCCTGTTGCCATCTCTAGAAGCATTACTTTCCACCTTGGCGCATCATGCTTATCTCCAGTGCAAGCATCACAAAACGTGTACACTAATTCTAGGGCCAGCCTTACAAATCTCATGAGCATAGTCTACCTATATTGCACCGAGGCGAGGATCATTTTTAAGCATTAGTTCTACGAGTGTGCATTTGTTTCTTGGTGAGCGATAATACATCCTTGAAACTGTGTGCAAAGGAAAAATCCAGTGACATTTGAGTTATACATTGGTTAGCTGACGGTTGTTAGTCATGCTGCATTTGAATGGCCATGAATCTCTGAATCTGTTCTCTAAGCTTCATCTGTAGCCTGGCTAGTGCACTCGTTGATCATCTTGAGTATTGTATGGTGTATGGCATGTATGTTAGGATAACGCTGTTTCTTTTTGAGTTCAAAATTGATAGCCTGGCATGATAGGATTTTCGGATTGTGGTAGAGATGAAGAATCATCACATAGGCCAATTAGAGAGCTTGCTTAGGGAGTATTATGAACCTTATCAGGGCCCTGAACTTGAATACACATACCCTAATCATTATGCGCACATGTATCATCAACCGCCATGGGAGGTTGAACAATGATGTCCTCCAATGAACCCTTGTATGCAGTCGATAACGGAGAATATCAAACTCATAGAGCAAAACAATGCTAGGTTTGAATTACAAGCGTTGCATGATCATCCATATAGCAACATGTACGAATTTCCCTTTGGTAGTGAACCTTGTGCACAACCATGTAATGAATATTCATATGAAACAAGGATACCCACTATTGAAGACTCCCCTTGATTGAACGACTTAACATGATATTAAGGATGAATCTGAGTCATTTACAAAATGTAGAAAGGAGAAATTTCAAAATGAAATGTTTATCAGCCCTAATGAAGTAAATTACCAAAATTGTGTATCTGGTCCTACTCATGTCATCGACATGAATATGAACCTCACCTAGAAGGAAATGAGTTAGTTGAAAACACCAAAGTGTTAATAGGGATGAGTATGCATATTACTCGAGATGATGATGAATATGTTATGCTTGAAGAACATGATTATCTGAAAATATGGTGGAACCTTTGGGTTTAGAGACATTAGGCGTTACTCGATTGTCATGAATGAGGTTTCTTCTAAATCTGCAGATGCATGCCATGTTAACTTTGAGTTTGGGTGCAGTGCAATTGTTATTTGAAAATGAGCATGCTACACAACTTGTTTGTGACTTAAGAAAGGATGAATCTTCTGTTGACACTAATGTTCTTATGCATCATGATATTATTTTTGTGTACGATTCCCCGCCCATGTCACAATATGATGTTCCTTCGAGGATATTCCTATGCATGACACAAGGTTGTGGATAATCATGGTACTTGATATGGGTCTTGTTGAACTGTTCTATGAAAGTGAACATGATTTACCTTTTTCGACTTTAGGAAAATGTGTAATGGTGCAAATGATCTTATACATGAAAACAACTTAGATGTACCCACTCTCTTTCCTAAGTCACGATTGAAACTCCTCCACCAAACTTAGATGTGATTTGTAACAAAATTGCAAAACCAACTTTTCGAGAGAATACCTAATCTAGGATTGGAACTTTGTGCCTCCCAAGTCCTCTTGGACTATTTTGCATCAAAGTATAACACCTTTAAGGAGCCACAGTTGGAATGTGTATATCTTCCTGTTCTTAACAAAACTCATTTTGAATTAGACCTTGTGCATGATGTACCTCTAAAATTGCAAGATTTTTTGCTCAAAAACACATATGTTGACAAGTTTAGGTTTGGGAGTAACTTGTTCACATATGCAATCTTACTTGCACCCTCATGTTATATTTGTGTAAAGTGGTTCATGTTTTGCATATCATCTTTTGGGTTGGTCCTCAACTCTTTAGATTGTTGGTGTATGGTAAATTTTTCTTGTATATAATCCAAGAGGTCTTGTTAAAATCTTCTATCTTGAATCAAGAGAGTCTTCTTTTGTATATATTGTGCTAACCCAATATGATCTCGGTGAGAATGTTGGATTCTAGCCTTGACTAATGAAGCTCTAATCTTGCTTTTAGACATCCAGGTAATCTCTTCCCTTTTCTCTACTCAACATAGTTCTCTTGGTATGTGACTATTGAAATTATTATCATCTTGTTGACACATTGAGGACAATGTTTGATTTAGGTTTGGGGTGCATTTGCATATAGAGTTTTTAGTCTTTTATTTCAAAAAAAAAAAAAAATTCAAAAATTCAAAACTCTTTGTAAATATGTACATAAAAACCTCCAACTTTTAGAGATCTTAGAGTCACTAGCATGCTTCTAGCTATGTTTACATAGAGTCCGATCGAAATAACCGAATTTGGAAATCTTGGAGAACATAATCGGGTTTCTTAGTTGATTAGAGCGTTAAAGTTGGATTTAACCATGCCGGAGGCGAATTAGGTCTTTGTATAGACATTCGGTAGTAGAATTGTGATCACCCATAGTGGAGACTACCCATTTTTACATCAAGCGAGGCACCGACCTTCATTTTTGTGACTTTCTAAAAAATCATTTAGAGTGTGTGTCACCGTACGTCAATTAGGGTAGGAATGATGAGCTACCCAACTTCGCACCACTTTCAAGACTATTTTTGATCTCTTGAGTGCTAATTTTGTCAATCATGAGGGTGACGTTTAAAGATGAAAACTCTTTCTTGTAGTTCGATTTGCAGTTAGCATCACTCTCTCCCTCTCAACAACATCAACAGATCCATAGAAACACATCATCGTCAGCAAGCAGAGCATCATCAGAATATTTAAAGAAAAGTTGAAATAGTCCAAGGTTTACATAAGAAAACAAGATGAGAATTAGTGAAGTTTATGAAATCAAGACAATACAAGTTGTGGAAAATTGAGTTTTATTGTTTTATTGTTATTTTCATCTCAAAGTGAAAATATATGTATATATATATATTTGTCAAGTTTTTGTGAAGTTCAGAAGTTCATCATCGACAGTTGAAGACCAGAAGATTGAAGACATTTCTATGGATGCTATGAGAGAGTGGTGTTAATTGCCGATCGGGTGAGAAGGTAAGTGAGTACTCCCACCCTTGCTAATGGTTGATTTCTTTTCTTAGAGATCATCAGAAAAAGATTCTTTTTGTCCATAACTCTGTGGAGTCTCCAGAAATTATTTTGGAAGGTTATCCTTCTCACCTTCAACGTGTGCAGGATTTCTCTCTTTATTCCTGCCTGCACACATGAGAGACTAAAAAGCGGTCTTTTTGAATGCAATTATCATAAAACCCTATTGGTGAGGCGAAGTCGAGGCTTGTGATCACTCTCGAACCCGAATTCTTTCATATGGTATGGTTATTTCTCGCTCAACTCTTAAGGATGAGAATGCTTTCTTTGGTAGTTCTAACTTCGTGTTACTAGCATGCGAAACTCTATGTCCTCATAGCTCCTTGGACGCTTGAGACTCTTTACGCTCCGAAGTTGGAGAAGGTTTTGTGGGTACACCTGGTAAACCCTCACGAGACTACAACTCGTCCACTAGGGACACATAGGGGTTTAAAGGCTTAGTGCATACGCTAAATGCATTCGAGAGACCAGCGATAGTGGTATAGTTAGGATTTCTTAATTTGTTTCACTTGAGGAAAAGTAAAATTCGGGTTTGGGGTATTTGATGAGTGCCAAATATTGCATATTTCTACATCTTTTTATTGGCATTTAACTCATCTTTTGTGCTCGTAAATCGAGATATTATCCCAAATTCTGTATTTTCTCTGTTTTCAAGAATAAATACTTGTACTAATTAATTTTGTGTTTTTAGGTAGTAAATAAAGCTCGGAGAAATTGAGGAGCCAAAAGAGCGAAAAATTGGAGACGAGCGTCTATGGAGCAAAGCTAAAGCCAAGCGCGCATCGGTTGCAACCCAACAAGTAGCAACCTATTTGCAGATACATGAGCTTGAGCAATCCAAGACCCGGCCCATAACTCGAGTCCAAGCCCGATTCATCCTGAGCCGTGAGATCTCGCCCATCTGCATCCAACGCTCGCTCCACCCCGAGCATCGACTCTTGCTGCTTCCGCCCAACACCGAAGCCTCCTATACCTTCACCCAAACCAAACACTCCTCTAATTTTTCTTTTCTCTTCTCCCCCGAAACTTACAGAGCTCCCCCATCCCTCTTCTCTTCTCCCGACCATAGCAGAGCCACCTTCTTCTTCCCCGACACCACAGCCACCAACACAACCACCAGCAGCCGCCTTCACCGCCTCCTAATGTCTCTCTATCTCCCTCATAGCTTCTTCACCCTAGAAGCTAAGTTTGAGATCGAAAAAGTTAGGGTTAGGGTTTTGTAAACATTGGGGAACATCAAATTAATGGAGATGCAGAGGCGAATTAGCGGAGGGGACTGACAATTCGGAGGTTTTGGGTGAGAGGGTCTTCACTTAATTTCGATTTGAAGAGAGTTAAGGGTTTGCATGTATAAATAGGGATGAGCGGGGTATGTAAATGCTTATGCTGGATTAGCCAAAGATGCACCAAGCTATAGTTAACTGTGTTTTAATTATCTTTAGTATGTTTTAATTCAATTGCTAGGGTGTAGATGAAACCCTAATTTGATGTCAAGTTAATTAAGCTTTGGTTTTGTTCTTCTTTGTTTTATAATGTGTTAGGATTATTAGTTAACTGTTGAGCATATGAGCTTCGTGATGAGTTGAATGAAGAAGAAAACTCATACTAGGGGTGAGTTAGTGAAAAGTAGTTGATGAACATCCACCGAGACCTTCAAGGGAAGGCACAAGAGCATAACGAGTGAGGTATATTGCCTTAGCATAAGATTAGAAGGTGAATTCAATCACCCTAGTACCCTTTAACTTTTGTTTACAGTCTATTCATCATACTTTCTGCCTTAGAATCACAACACAACTCCATTTAGTCGTTTAGACACCCAACAAACCCATATTTGTGATAACCCCCTTAGAAATCAGTTTAGTAAAGCCTTGAGATCAACTTACACAACCCCAAATCCCTGAGGATTCGACCTGTACTTTCCCTGCCTCCAATAGGCACTGTGCACTTGCAGTTATACCTGTAGGCAAACACATTTCTCAGCCTACCATAACACGGGGGATTTTCTGATTGTGTAAATAAAAATAAACAAAAAGCAAAACAATAAAAAGTAAACACGCAAATCAAGGATGAGAAAGTATTGGTCATGGATTTCGTCTTCATTCGCAAACATGTTTTCAACACAATAACTAGAATTGATATTTTAATCTCAACTTTTATCAAAGGCCCTAGAATACCTTGATCGCAAGAATATCCCGCTAATCTCCTCTTGTCATCAACAAGCACATTAAAAGATGCGAATATGAATTCTATCTAAAAGAACAACCTAACGTGTAAAAGCACTAATCAAGTTTAATTCCCTAGATGCATTAAGTTCTATGAAATCAGGCCAATCAAAGCAATCGAATGTGTAAAAGCACTAATCCGATTTAACAAAGGTTATGGTTCACATATGATCATAAGAATATATCACTACAAACTATAATCATATTTATGCTACTTCAAATCAGGAATTATCACTTTTGCGTATAATAACCCTAATCTAGCAAAAGACATGCATGTGAGTTCTACCAATTTGCAACTTGACAAAACAAACATTCAATCATATGACAATATTAATGGTGAATCATAAACGATAATATGAGAGAAAACTAATTTATTGAACAAAAACTCATGTTTGGAAATCCAACTAATCCATAACCAAAAGAAAACTCTAGCTCATATTCATGGAGTTCATAACAAGAAGAAAGAGAAAAGACTTCATGGTTCTAAACCCTAGAAAATAAAAGTAGAGGCAAAAGATAATATATAATGGAGATAATAAAAGAGATCCCCCAAATTCTATCTAAGCTTCCCTATATATAGAGTTTTGTAACCTCCTCTTGAAGAAACTAGGAAACCTAGTAAAAATAGGAAAGTGCACCTCCTTAAGAATTGTGTCCGTGCATCAAACCCCAGGACAAAGTGTTTTTGCCAAACTCGCGGAATTTCCAAACTCACGGCCATGTCCTGCTTGTGATAGTGTAGAATAAGCGGCTAAATAGTCCAATGGGCCTGCAACAATTCAGCCCACTCCTTGTCAATGCCTTGTCGGTCCATTTGGCCCGGACGGTGCATCTTTTCTTCAACCTCCATTCTCGACCCAGGATTACTTCTATCTACTGATTTCACTTGTAAACTCATGTCCCTATTCGACCTTATGTTTAGCAGACAACGATATCTTCTTCATCATAGCCGAGTCCGTCCATCTCTATCACTAGCCACGGTGCAAGCAATTGATCATCATCTTGACTCCACCACTCGCCACGCAATGTCTCGATACCTCTATCAATGACTTGCATTTCCATCATCCATGCATCCTTCACGCCGACCCCCCTTGAATCATCAACGCCATCGACCACGGTTCCTATCGGTCTCGGCTTCATAACTTCCAAGCTCAAACGAGCTTCTTCCATTTTTCATTCGGTCCGTCACCGACATTGGCGGAGACCTTCATCATCACCACGGGGACTTCCCTCTCGAGCTCCATCAACACCACCAATGCAAGGCCAGCCTAGACTCAACTCAGTAACTTCCTTCTCCATCATAACCATGACTACGGACTCGAGTAACTCCACCATCAAGAGCAACAATCTCCATCACAATCACTACATCTTCCGTTAGCAGCAATCGATCAGCAATGGCAGCTGCAAATGCCATCACTGTCCCATAACACCATTGCTGCCATCGAACTCCAGCATTTCTTCCATTCTACCATGGCAAAACCTTCACGAACCGAGCATCTCTGCCATTACCATCGCCATGATTTCTTCCATATAAGCACGGCATCGACTCCATCCATTGCCAAGCTCGGTCCATAGCTCTTTGTATCATTCTCTGCTCACTTCTCCTCTCGTTGACTCGAGCTCCTCCATGTCTGACCAGTCTTCATCGATCACCAACTTCCTCCGTCCATCTATCTTCTTAACTCGTTACCACTGCCCGGTGATCATTGATCATCTCCGTTAATGGCAGCAACTCCATTTCTCGACTTAAATATCCAGAACAAGTGGCATTCACAGCTCCGTCACCCGTCTTGGTTCTCTCCATCACATGCTTCTCGACAGCATCACTCCCATGCCATTAATCGGCAACAGTCCCTTAAACTCAAGCCAATCTCATTCATAGCCACTACTCTTCATCGCGATTGATACCAATCGCCAATGGCGTAAACGTACTTCCATCGACTCATCTTATCCATCGTATCCATCCGTGATGTAAATTACACCTCCTCCATCACAGATCCATGCTTTCTTCACTGTTTTCCTTGAGCTTTTTCTCTACCATCGATAATGGTAGCAGCCATCATACGTTTCCATTCCTCCGAACTCATCACAGCTGTCTTACTCGAGCTCCAATGGTAGCAGCATCTCCATGAACTCTTCGCTTCCTCATCAATCATCGAAGTCCCATCATCATGCTGCGGTGTAGCTCCTTTCAACGTCCAACACTCACGGCAACCTCCTCTTAAGATCCATCAATAACGAGAATCACCACAGCCTTCGCCTTCGTCTAGCCATTATCACCAGCGTTCACGCAAACCAAACCTCCGTCGAGTATCTGTTAAATTAGGGAAGAAGACGAAGGTGTGATAGGGTGTAGAATACATCCTATTTATTATCTATTGTTTATGCTTTCTTTGCTATTTTTCTTGTAAATTATGTATTTTACGCTTGTTTTGAGTGTTATAGCTACTATGGAGTCGCACGGAGGAAAAGGAGAAGAAGTTACTCTATTTGAGCCAAAAGGGCAAAATTATCATTTCATGGGCAAACATTATCTGGAGTCCAGTCAAGGTTAAGGGGAAACTCTATTTGGAAAAGTACTAGACACAGACCAGTTGCGGTTAAGGGATTGCAAATCAGGATGGCCCTTATCTAATGAGTGGGGTGGTCCATATCCTTGGGGTATAACCATCCATCCAAACAACCCTAATGCCTATACCCTAAAATCGAGAGGATTCTCGCCTCTCATTCATTAATCCCACCCAAATTGAGAAAACAATGGCTGGTTCTTCGCCGTTGAAAATCGAAGTGAGATATCAAAATCAGAGAATGAGACTGAGAGATGGTGAGAACAATGACACCGCAAGATTGAGAAGACCCTGCTGATGTTGGAAGGATTCAGTGGGTTTGATGCAGATCTGAAACAGGGGGTTTGATTGAAACCGAGAAGAGAAATCGAGAGAAATTGGAAGCAGAGATGTTCATAGCTCGTAGAGAGGAAGAAGCGACAAGACTTGTTCTTTGGGAAAAATTGAGATCGAGAGATTAGGGTTTATGATCATCGATGTTGGTATATGGATTTAATTTGTGGACTCGTGAGTCGAGTTATTCTTGAAATTGATTGAAGAATGCGAGAGAAGAATGAATTGAGACCGGGTTTGTTGGAATTGAAGATGAGCAGATGAAGATCAATCTGAGAGAGAACTGGTGCTACTGCTAAGATGGGTTTGTGGAGTATTTGAGTTTTGCTGTGAATTGAAGGCTGAATCTGACGAACAAGAAATTAGGGTTTGCTGGTGAAAGAGAAGAGATGAAGCCGCTCCTGTTAAACCGAGAAATAGAGATTGAGCCTGTTATGGATTTGTTTGAATCTGGAGCAGCTCAGAGAGGATGAAACTGAAATGGGTACACTGGGAAGCCGATTGAGGGTCTGCTGTTGATCAATTGAATTGAGAATCGAGAGGTGGAGAGGAAATGGGGTGGTTCGAGCACGCCATTGACTCGTTGAATCGATAAAACGGGAAGAAAGGAGGCGTTATCTCGCCAAGGTTGAATTGAAGAATGGTTTGTGATTGTTAAACCTTAGATGTATGTTAGGATTGTCACGGGAGAAGACCGAAAATGGCTCGAATTTACGGAAGCACTGAGAATACAAAACAGAACTCGGCCGGTTTTCTGCTCTGGCGAGTTGACTCAGTGAGACGAGAAGCGATCCAGCAACCGATCCAACTCAACCCAGTTAGACCAATCAGCTGAGTTAGAAGCTGACTCAGTGACTGACTCACTCTTCCCTTGACCCGGTTGACTAACACCGTCAGTTTGACCGTTAACTCTGACGGCACCTGAACGGAATATTCTTTTTGGATGAACAGAATCTCAGGCGACCGGCGGTGACTTTTCCGGCCGGATTCCGGCCATAATACCAGCTTTCCGGTGACCAAAATTACAGATTTTTGTGTGGATTCTTCTCATGGGTGTGAAGACTTGGACTTAGAATTGGATGGAGAATTTGGCTCAAATTTGGAAAGAGAGGATGGAAGATGAGAAAGACTTGAATTTGGAAATTGAATTATTATGGAATGAGGATTCTATTCCTTGGAAGATTTGGAGAACATTGAAGCCTATAAGTAGATAAGTTCTCTACACACTTTTACATATCTTTTACACACCTCTCTACACACACAACACTTGTGTTTTTGTTTGCTTTTCAAAATTCTCCTTTTAATTATTATTTGTGTGAATTTCAAAAACATGAGTAGCTAATTTTCTTATTGATTGAGGATGAATCCCTAGTTCTTAATATATGATTTGAGTTTTGTTTCAATTCTATCTTGAAGTTTTTCACATGATTATTGTTTGTTTTTACTAATAGGAATGTTTGTACATTCATGGTTAATTGATAGATTGTTTAGAGTGCACGCTAAATTGATTTGTTAATTCAACCTAATTCTAGTATAAGTTAGGGAATAAGTAATCGTTCTCGACACTTTACACAAGTAGAAAACACGAGACCTTGCGGAGGGATTCCGTGGAGCGATTGTGTGTAAAAACAACGCTAGAAAGTGGACCAAGCGAACCGAGTTTAACTACTAGTACTAAACCTAAATTCATAGATCTTAATGCATTCGGGGAATTACATCTTGTAAGCGAACCTCAAGGTGGTTCTTTTGAATAGAATCGATAACTAAGCGGACTTGTTACTCGGTGAAATAAGGGATTTTGGGGCTAGCTAAGCGAACCTGCTATCCTACGGTTGGTGATAATCTGTGACTAATAACATGTGGATGAAAAACATAACTTGATTCATTGTTTTGCAACGAACAAGGATTCCTTGATCTTGTCTCTCTTATTGATTTCAACTTTATCTTTTAATTGCTTTGTTTATTTTCTTTTGCTTTATACATCCCCCCTTTTGTGACAATTAAGACAACTAAAACCTCTTGCTCCTCGTGGGAATGAACTTACTACACTATATTACTTGTTAATTAGGTGGAAAAATATTAATTAATTTGTTGTGGTTACGACACGCATCAAGGTGCCCCTAGTAAAATGACAAGTATCTGTTAGCACTATTGATTTCTAGCTTCCCCCTAGTAAATGGCCTAACTGCCTTTAGCAGCTCCTTTGAAAGTGGAAACCCCTTAACGGAATAACTGCCCCTTAACTTGTATTGGGGTGCCAATAGCATTCACCACTAAAATGACCATCTTGCCCTTTTCTTTCCGATTCTCATTTTGCTCATAACTTCTTCATACGAGCTCAGAATGACTCCGTTCTTTCACCATTAGCTTCGTCTTTTCATCCTCTACACAATGAAAAGTAGAAATCTTGTATTTGAACGAGTTCCACTGGGTCTTTGGCACTTCTTCACTTGTGACTTCACTTTTGTAGCTATTTTCACTTCTTTTTGCTCCAAATGACTCCATTGCACCTAATAAACTCAAAAGTAAACATAAGATACATAATTTACAAGAAAACTCGCAAAGAAAGCATAAATACTAGATATTAAATACGGTGTATTCTACACCTATCATCACTCCTTGGCTTTTTCACCCACGATTGAACCATGAACAAGCATACAAACTTCTCAAAACCAACAAAGCGCACAAACCATTCAATAGAATGTTCCAATTACATACATTCCACAGGGGTTCTAAAAGACAATACATAAAGAAGCATTACAGTTAAGCAGACTTATTACATCTGGTGACCATCCGAGCCTCGCCATCGGTGACAATAGAAACAGCTACAGTGGGGCACATACGATTCCAATCTCGGATTGACGTGGCCACCACGAGCAGGAGCAACACCTTGCCTCACGTTGAAGGCAGTCAGATGCTCAGATATAAAACAGGGGCAAGGTATATACCTTAACATGTTAAAACAATATTTTATACCTTAGTATCCTCCGTAGCACAGGCGACCTCCATTCACCAGCCAACAACGCAAAAATATTTCTAATCCAAAACATATGAACACACACATGGCATAAAGTGTTCCCAAGGCCAATCGCCAGAAGAAACACAATAAAGGAAGTGTTTCCAAGCTTTCCGGCAAAAGGAAACACAATAGTAAATACGAATCTTCTAGTAAGGAGTTTAGTCTCTAGGCGGACAGATGAGGCTAAAGACGTTATGCGAAAAGATAGGTCTTTCCGAGGAGACATCGGTGATGATCTAGAAACCGGAGCAAGAAAAACCGAAGTAGCACGTAAATGAGAGGACATACCGTCATGTGAATAAGAATGAATACCTCGTTACCAAGGAGGACGAGGAGGAAAACGCTCACTAGACATATAAAGCCTTTGCAAAAAAGACTCCAACATCTACAAAAAAGAAGAGAATGTAACTCCTTTCTCCACCTCAAGAGGGTTTTTATAGGAATAAAATTCCTCGAAAAAGCCAACCAGCTTCTTCAAACCCAAGAAGGTCAAAGACGCGGCAAACAAGGCGATAAAAATCTTGAAGAGGAAAGATATCCTCTCTCCCCCAAAAGTCTAAAGAAAGCCGACAGGCGCCTCAAGGCTAACAGACAAGTACACACATGGGGATAAAGACAGGACGGTTACAAAGTTTTCTTCCCATCATGCCCTCGGTAAGTTGCAAAGAAAAGGAGCAAAATGTGGGGGTAAATTACCCGATGGCCACGTGTCAACATCCTAAGGGATGAATACATAACAACATAATGAGATAGGAGCACCGAATCTTACTCTGAAAAAGTGAGTTCGTTAGAATCGAGACGCCTGCAACAACGCCACATGAATGACGTGCGTGAGGAGTACTCTAATCCGCTCAGACGGTCAAGTCTAAAAAGAATGACCTCATTTAATGAAGGATAAGAATAGACGTGGACGAATCTACATCGCAATGGAGGCTCGGGCGATCTATACTACAACCCAGAGGTGATAGAGCACGAGGTTCTATAGAGAAGGGCTACACGATGACGAGCAGAGCGAGACGACTCGGAGGGAGAACCTAGCAAGCCATCACGAGGGGTATTATAGAACCAGTCCGAAGCAACGGAAGCGATGGAAGATAGCTCCACCCAACCAGGCCTTCACGAGTTTAGTTTGCCTATAAATACCAGTCCATGTAGAAGAAGATGGACAACTTATGTAACAATAGATGATCTTTCTACAGAGAATTCCTGAGAGAGATCTAGATAGAGTGAAAGTAAGAAATTTAAGTGAGATTTGTAATTCATTCAAGGGTAAGACCTTATAATCAATAAAGAAAACATCTTCTTTCCCGTGGACTTAGGTCTTCATGGCCGAACCACGTTATATGCTTGTGTTAATATTTACTTTTTATGTTCTTTACATCTTGTTCATCTTGAATCTTGTATGTTTTAGTAGTTTATAGCCTTTAGATATACTTGGGTGTAGTCATCAGAAAAGATGCAACTACACAATATGAGGGCCAACTAATTCCTGTTATGTTTAAAAACTGTCATGAAGCCTACGAAGTTCTAGACACTTGTCAGGTTTCATACACTTAATTCTACTTTCCATATCTTGGAAAAAGCGGGAGCAGCCAACAGGCCTAAATTATTATGTTGAGAAATGACAGTAGGAAACTAAAAAAGAGAGGGTAGCAAGTACACCACCAACAATCGTTCAGCAACCTGTATGGACAAAACCTAATACAATCACAACTAGGTCAAACCATAGACCCTTGGATAGATTGTATATAGAGTTTTTATGTTTTTATTCCACAATCAATATGTATAGACAAAAATTCTGTGTACCTGACTGTGTAGAAGAGTTCTTGGACGATCTCAAAAATCAATATCCATGATTAATTTAGTCGTAGTCGATCTGAATTCTAACAAGTATGAAACTTGCAACCTATCTTTCAAGATATAAATTCAAAAAGAATAAGTCTTGTTTTTTATCTCAAATAATAAGAAATTGAACTATCTAGATTAATTATGTACTACTTGTGTTATTCCTGTTATAAAATAAATATAAACAATATAATGCAGAAAAAAGAAAAATACAAGACATCAATAGTTTTCTTAATGAGGAAAATTGCATCTATAGAAAAACCCTGGTACCTTGTCCAGCTTGAACACCACACTCGTATATCGTTACATATACTAGCCTACTATTAGACTTTGGAATGTAATTGAGGGTAGGACATACCCTCCAAGCAATTCGGTTGCGGTCGTGTTCCTTACGTCTCTTGAACCTCGCAAGATTATATGCACTTGATTCCCTTAGATGACGTCCTTTACAGCTAAGAGTTGCTTCAATCTCAGTGAAGACTTTTGATACCTATCTGCTTCTAAAAGACAAGTCTATTTGATAGGGTGTTCCTTTATATACCCCCTAGAAACACTAATAGTACCCGTTTATCTTCTTACCCTCTGAACTCATCTTCCTACCCCATCGAAAATATTTATTTCGTATACCCCCGTAAACCACCTATATATATTCATTCAGAAACATATAAATTATGTATATGTATCTTGCAAATTGCGTCTCTATGGTTTTTGGAGCAGACTCGAGAGATTCATCTTATCAATTTCCTTCAACAAAACCCATCACGAAAACCCTTTCGCTTTGTATTTTGGATCGATTTTATAAAGAACAATCTCATTTCTCAAAAACAGAGTAGTCTAACAAAATTAGTAATGGTACATAGATTGTGGTTGTTAGGGTTGTGGTTATTATGATCCGGATTGGCTTTGGTACTTTTCTTTACAATTTGAATGTAATTTTTCCTTAAATTGTGAATAAAAGCGAGTTTTAATTTGATTCAATTGTTAAAAATTCAGTCCATCAAAACCGCAAGATTTCTATTTTATTCCCTTAAGCCACTATAGAGGCGCTCTGATTATATGATCCAAAATAGAGAGCGTATGCAAGATGGAAGATCAAAATATACAACTATAATGGTGTTGTAATGGTTTGATACTAGAGGCAACACTAGGGTAAATTGCTGACTTCTTGTGCCCGTGACGCAAGACTGTTAATGTTGCGATCTAAAGTTTTATATGCTCCCTGGAAGCCTATGCCGAAGTGCTTGATCTTATTTGTCCGTGTCAAAATCAATTTAATTATCTTTTTGAGTCAATAGAGCATCACGCGACTTCATAATGCACTGGCGGTGGCTTAATGCCCATTTTGTTGCCAAATCAGTAAATGCATCACCATACTCATCCATCCTCTCAACTTGCCTAATTGGTTGCAACCCTGGTCCATGAATCTTTCTTTGGAATACTCAACAAAGATATTTCTAGCTACTCGCGAGTACATAAATATGGAATAATGTGCATCACATACCTGTAAGAATATTTTTATATGTAGAAATATCCTATTGGGCCATGTAATATCTTTGGTTAATTACATGATATTGCTAAATATATTGGTTACCATTTATTGGGCTTATTTCCTATTATCACTTCCTTGATGGACGGTCGAGATTGATTGCTAACTCTAAACCCTAGGAACCTTGGTCCTCCTTCTACCTATAAAAGGAACTCTATAGCCATCAGTATAGGTTCGAGAAAATTATCATTTCATTACACAAAAGGTCAAGAAGGAGATACCAAGATATTCCACCGTGTTCTGTTCTACGGGTGCGCTTGCAGCCTTGGAGGATTTCTTGGATTCAATCAATGGCTTCATCAGGTATTATATTTTAACACATCTATGCGTATTGTGATTATCATGTTGTTCAAGATCCAACCATTATATATATAAAATAATACTTATATTTGATATCAGAGCGCCTGGTTTAGAACTCCATGATTTTCCATGATGTTGTATGCAATTGTTGTGTTTATATCAATACATAGTATGCTTGTTTGATTACTAATAATCATGTTTATGTACTGTTTATAAATATGAATATTTTTTTTTCCTTACTTGATTGATATTCAATTTTTTATTGATTGAGCAAATAAATCATGCGGCTATTTTTATATGGTTTTAGATCATGTTAATTATAATATATGGACTCACCTAAAATAGCTTGATATGTTTCTATGATTATTGGATTTATAACATATATAAAAGATTTGATGTGTTGTTTCATCCGATTGAAAATGATATGATTTTGTATGATTTTTTGCTTGATGTGGTATAACATGATGATGTGATTAGTTCATGAATAAAAAGTCTGTTTTGTTTGATTCATGTGTAAAGTAAAACGTATGTTTAATATGCGAAGTATGCGGTTATGGTTATGTGAAGATGAAACGTCTACGGAATATGAAAGTTTATGTATATGGGCTCACTATGATGGTTATGAAAGTTTATTGGGCTTGGTTTAATATTTCTTAACTATAACATAAGAACCCTAATTTGGGGCATACAAAAAAATTTGGGGGCATACAAAAAAATTTGGGGGCATACGAGATATTATGGCACCCAATGCAAAATTATAAGGGCTGCCATAATGATGCTTAAGTTACTATAATACCCCTGCCTAGTTTAAATTACATTACTACCCTTCCACTTAATTAAATTCTAATCCTAAAACTCTCCCACTAATTAACCCATCCCCTACCCACTAATTAACTCACTAACCGTTACTAATTAACCCTTCTCTCACACTCTTCTTCTCATCTTCTTCTCCAAAACACAAACAAAATTCTGAAAATTTCTTTGTTCGATTAAGTTCTCGATTAAACAAATTAATGGCACCTCGTGTTAAGCGATGCCCTAGAAATATGGTGCCGAATCCTGGTGTTGCTTCTATAGCATCTCAATCTAGGGTTTTTGGAAAAGATGGTGATGAAGAGGATAGTGGATTGATTGGTGTTGGAGAGCGAGAAATAGAGCCTGATTCTTTAAAATTGCACATAGAAAGGTATTTCCCACAAACCCATTGCTTGGTTTTTCGTATTTCGTTGATTTCTGACATGTAATCGATGATTCCTCTGGGTTTTGGAAGTTCCAGAGTAGTGTTCGGCTGAAATTTAGCAGCCGAACTTCTTTTTTTTTTACAGACGAAGAACAGTTCGGCTTATGTTTTGAAAATCGATTGCGCCGAACCTTTGTGTTCGGCTTATAATATTTTTGTATGATAATGCGCCGAACTGTTGGGCACATTGTTCGGCTCATTTTGATAAGTATCGAATGTGCCGAACTTTACTCTGTGTATGGCCAATAGTTTCCTATAAACTTGTCCATTTATATGTGACTTATCACATTGTTTAGTAGAGTCATATTTATTTAGTTTGGAAAATTAATTAAGGTGTATCATTTGTTTTAGCACCCATCCGGGAAAATTCAAAGAGAAGCTTAAAAGGAGAACAATGGAAGTGACTCCTTCTAATTCAAGAACTCCCAAACCTCGAGGTGGTGGCACCAAAAACTTGCATGCAAGGAAAAGGCGAAATGACACGGGTGGATGTTTGCCTGTAGAACAAGAGGTTGATAATGACGAAAATAAGGGTGTAGTATGAGGTGATGATGAAGATGGTGGTGGAGGGGGAGGACGGGATGATGAATATGGTGGTGATCGCGAACCTCTAACTTGATTTTTCTTCTCAAAATTGATGCATGTCACTTTAGACCTTTGGATGTATTTTTTATGATGTGGAAGATATTATGAATGATAAAATGTGGTGTAAATAGATGATAAAGATTGAAAGATCTCTTATTAAGGATTTTCTTATATTGAGCTCTCAAAGTTAGGCTTTAGAATCCTTCCGAAACCGTTTCTCCTTGAGATATAAGTCAATTTTTGCCCCATCACAAAGTGTCAGTTCGGCTAATACCTTGCCAACCTTTCCGGCCGAACCTGACAAATGAAATTTACCCCAGGTGGTTGTTAGGTTCGGCTGACTCGATTAGATTACTTTTAAGCCGAACTTATCTCTGTAAACACTTCGAAAATCTTGCTTTGTAGGCTCCAGGTTCGGCTAACTCGTGATGATGAGTTATCAGCCGAACTTATCTCTGTACTCTCAAGTTTTTAGATTTTATTTTGGCCATAACTTCTTCGTCCGATGTCGGAATGGCCTAATTCTTTTTGCGTTGTTTTCATCTTTTCATTCTCTTGAAGATAAAGATAATATATCATTGATTTGAGTGAGTTTAATTTGGACGTTGATGTTCTCCATTAGTAGACTTCACTATCGTTTGGGGTTAGGTTCGGCTCATTCGCAATACTATTTGAAAGCCGATCTTTGAAGTTCGGCTCATTAGCACATCCACGTTAAGCCGAACCATGGAATTTATTTGGTGTGAAAATAATTCTATGACAATTCGGCTTATAAAGAATTCAATCGTACAAACCGAACTGTTCTTATTTATCAAGGTTCGGCATACAAATTATCGCCGAACCTAATCATTGCTTGAATTACATACAAAAATCAAAACTTTTGGTGAATTCAATCTACAAACGGACATTAAACAACGTCTACAACCATACCTATGTATTATTAGCATTGGGTTCCTCATCCATGTACTCATCTTCGGGATTTGGCTCCAAAAAGTCATCATCTTAAGCTTGAGAAAAAAAAGTTTAGTTTGAGATTGAGTTTGGGTAAAATCATTTTCATAATCCAACAAATAAGCCATCTCTAGGATCTCCATCGTAATTGATATGTTAGCTTTACGTGATGAAGATTCACCTTCCTCGATCGAATTTGTATCACACATCTCTCAATAATCACAAAGATCATAAAGAAAAAAAAATTCCTCCTTCCTTCTTCTTTCCTCCTTCTTCTTTGTCTAAAATAAGTCACTAATTATCTTTAAAAAGATAATTATTATCCTAAATTAACACTAAACTAACTACAATCATTAACAACTAATTAATCAAATTAACACTAATTTAACACTAATCTCAAGGGTATTTTCGCATTTTTGAAAAGAGGGGACAAGGGCCACCCTAAAAATACTATTAGCACCCTTTTTTGGTCTTATTCCATATGCCCCCAAATTTTTTTGTATGCCCCAAATTAGGGTTCTAACATAAACATGAAATGTATGTTGGGTTTTGTTTTGGACAAGCCCATAAGGTTTTAAAATCTTCTTGGTTTGACATTAAGAAAACAGTTGACCATAATGTCTGACTTTGACTGACTGTTTGACTTCCGCCGTTGACTTTGACTGTTGACTTTGAGCGACTGTTTGACTTTTGCCGTTGACTTTGACTTTTGACTGAATGTTTGACTTTCATCATTGACTTGACTGTTGACCTTCACATGTTGACTTTTCGTCATTGACTTTGACTGTTGACTTTCGCATGTTGACTTTGACTTTTAATTTTTAATTTTTTTTTTTTAATATGAACATGTATAGAACTTTATTGTATGGTAATAACTAGAACATGTTTTAGAACATCAAAGTGTATGAATTGTATGCTCTTTAGCTATCGCCACAGTGATACTAAAGTATTATGTTATATTAGCATGTCATTGTAAGTCTACATCGTTTTGTGCAATCACATAAGAATAACTATCACCCACAGGAGATGTTTGTTCAAGTGTTTGTATATAAACATAAAGAAATTAACTATTTAGTCATACATATTAGAATGAAAAGGTACCCACAGGTAACTCTAATTCACATGTTTGAATAAATATTATGATTATGTATGTAACCATGAAAGGCATAATGTCCACAGATGTTTGTCTTTGCTTGCTTATATATGTGTGAATGTTTATGTATGTAACCATGAAAGGCATAATGTCCACAGATGTTTGTCTTTGCTTGCTTATATATGTGTGAATGTTTTTATGACTTTATGACATGATTGTTGTTTTATTAAGATTCTACCCACAGGAGTTTCTTAATTTGTATGTGTGTGAGTTTGACTTTGTGTATCTTTGTCATGTTTTACAGCTTTTAGTTCTAAGTCTTTGCATTCGTATACTTCTTCTATCCCATTCTTCAATGGCACCAACTTCTCAGAATGGAAAGAGAATGTTGAGTTCACTTTGGGTGTGCAGGATATTGACCTTGCTCTCCAAATTGAAAAGCCAATTATAGATGATAAGAGTTCCACTGAAGATAAGGATCTCTTAAAAAAGTGGGATAGAAGTGATAGGCTGAGCATACAGCTGATGCGAATGCACATTGATGCAAACATTAAAGAATCGCTTCCCAAACAACCTAAAAATGCTAAGGACTTTATGGAAATCGTAAAGGAACGCTTTAAGACAGCAGATAAGTCTCTAGCTGGGAAATTGATGGCTGATCTTACCACCATGAAGTATACCGGTGTAAGGTCAATGCACCAGAGACGTGATAGAAATGCGTAGCATTCTTTGCTAAGCTCACTGAGATGAAATTAACTGTGGATGAGAACTTTCTTGTCCAATTCATTCTCAACTCGCTACCACCACAATATGCCCCCTTTCAAGTGCATTACAACACTATTAAGGAAAAGTGGACTGCAAATGAACTGGGAAACATGTTGGTTCAAGAGGAAGCTAGGCTAAACCAGCAAGGTCTTAATCAAGCGCATTTTGTCAACCGAGGAGTGAAAAATAAGCATAAGCCTGCAAAGGGCAATAAGGGAGCACCACAGAATATTTCTGGTCAACCTGAAAAGAAGAAGGCAAAGCAAGATGACAATAAGTGTCGTTTCTGTAAGAAACCAGGTCATTTTCAGAAAGATTGCGCTAAGCGTCAAAAATGGTTCGAAAAGAAAGGTAATCCTTTGGGATTCGTAAGCTATTTTGAAACAAATTTGACTGTTAAAGAATCTTCTTTATCATGGTGGTTTGATTCAGTGCTAATGTTCATGTTTCTAATTCGATGCGGGGATACCTTTCAACCCAAATCACAAACCGAATGAAAACTTCCTTTTTATGGGCAATGGCAATAAAGCCCCGATTAATGTCAGTAGGCACCTATCGTCCGATTCTAGATCATGTATACTTTCTTGATTTAGAAAACACTCTTTATGTTCCAACCATTTCCCGCAATTTAATTTCAGTTTCTCAACTAGATAGACAGGGTTTTCAATTTCAAATTGCCAATGGATGTTTTAGTTTGTTTAAAGATTATAAAGTTATTGGTTCTGGTTATCTTTCTGATGGTCTTTACAAGTTACATTTATCATCATCAATACCTGGAACCTATTTGACCATGCATCATAATGATAGAACTGAACATGCTGAGGGTAATTCCTCATTCTTGTGGCATAATAAGCTTGGACACATATCTCGTGAAAAACTCCAAAGATTGGTAAAAGATGGGATTCTACGTAACCTTGATTTTACCGATTATAAGAGTTGCGTGGATTGTATTAAAGGCAAGATGACAAAACACACAAACAAAGGTGCCACAAGAAGTTCGAACTCCTTGAAATAATACATACAGATATTTGTGGACCCTTCGACATTCCAACTTTTGGAGGAGAAAAATATTTTATCACCTTTATTGATGATTTTTCACGTTATTGTTATCTTTACTTATTGCATGATAAATCTCAAGTTTGTGAATGTGTAGAGCAATTCATTACCGGAAGTTGAGAGGCAATTAGAAAAGAAGGTGAAAATTATTAGGTCGATGGGGTGGAGAGTATTATGGAAGGTATGACGAAACATGACAACATCCTGGACCTTTCGCTTTACTTCTTCAAAAGCTTGGAATTGTTGCTCAATACAAAACGCCAGGTTCACCTTGGCAAAATGGTGTAGCAGAAAGGCGAAATCGTACTATAATGGAAATGGTTAGAAGCATGATTAGTAATGCGAGTTTACCCTTAAGTTTGTGGATGTATGCTCTTCGTTATGCTATGTACATTTTAAATAGAGTTCCAAGCAAATCAGTTCCAAAGACTCCTTTTGAATTGTGGAAGGGCTGGAAACCTAGTTTAAAACACCTGGAAGTTTGGGGTTGTTCAGCAGAAGCGAAAGTTTATAATCCCAAAGAAAAGAAATTGGATATGAAAACTGTTAGCGGTTACTTTATTGGTTTTCCTGAAAAATCCAAGGGGTATATTATTTATTGTCCTAACCATAGTTTGAGAATTGTTGAAACTGGAAATGCAAAATTCATTAAGAATGGCGAAGTTAATGTGAGTACACCAGTGCAAGAAAAATATGTTCAAGAAATCAGAGTAATAATCCCTTTACCTCAGATTTCTACAGATGTTGTGACTCCTTCGGTTGTAGAACCGATTGATGATGAAGTAACACAAATAACGGCACCGGAACTTCATGATGAAACTATTGTCACTGAAGAAATTATAGAACAACCACAAGAAGTAGCCTTAAGAAGATCTACCAGAGAACGGAAAAAGGCCATTCCTGATGATTATGTGGTTTATCTACAAGAATCGGATTTTGATTTAGGGATTATGAAAGATCCAGTTTCTTATTCACAAGCTATCAAGTGTAGTAATTATGATAAATGGATTAATGCTACGAAAGTAGAGAAAAAATCGATGGATGATAATGGAGTCTGGGAATACGTTGAATTGCCTGAAGGACACAAAGCAATCGGGTGTAAATGGGTCTTTAAGACCAAACGCGATGCTAATGGCAATATTCAATGTTATAAAGCTAGACTTGTAGCCAAAGGTGTCACTCAGAAAGATGGCATTGATTACAAAGAGACTTTTTCTCCGTGTCAAAGAAAGACTCTCTCGAATTATTCGGCATTAGTATCTCAATATGACCTTGAGTTACATCAAATGGATGTGAAAATGACTTTTCTTAATGGTGATCTTGAGGAAGATATTTACATGTGTCAACCTGAAGGTTTTGTCCTAGAAGGACAGGAACACATGGTCTGCAAACTTAAGAAATCAATTTATGGACTTAAGCAAGCCTCCGAGACAGTGGTATCTAAAATTCAACGAAACCGTTCAAAAATTTGGTTTTGAAGAAAATGTTGTAGATCCATGCATATATCTCAAGATCAGTGGGAGGAAGTTCATATTTTTGGTATTGTATGTAGATGACATACTACTTGCGAGTAGTGATCTTGGTCTTATGCATGAAACTAAGGAATATCTCTCAAAGAATTCTGAAATGAAAGATATGGGTGAGGCTTCTTATGTGATTGGGATAGAAATATCCCGTGATAGATCACTTGGAACATTATCAATCTCACAGAAAGCATATATCGAAAGAATTCTAGAGAGGTTTGAAATGAGTGCATGTAAGCCAAGCATAGTTCCGGTTTCTAAAGGAGACAAGTTTGGACTCAATCTTTGTCCTAAGAATGAACTGGAACGTAAGCAAATGGATAAAATCCCTTATGCTTCTGTGGTGGGAAGTTTAATGTATGCTCAAGTTTGCACACGACCAGATATCAGCTATATAGTTGGTATGCTGGGAAGATACCTTGTGAATCCTGGAATGGAACACTGGAAAGCTGCAAAGAAAGTTTTAAGGTACCTGCAAGGAACAAAGGATCATCGTCTCACATTTACGAAGACAGATCAATTTGAGTTGGTTGGCTATCTGATTCCGATTTCATGGGATGTAATGATACTCGAAAGAGCACTTTTGGATATCTTTTTCTATTAGTGGAGGAGCAATATCATGGAAAAGTGCAAAAGAGTCTATTCTCACCGGCTCAACAATGGAAGCTGAATTTGTAGCATGTAATGAGGCTACAAATCACTTTGTTCATGGTCATGAATTTCATCTCAATGTTTGGAGACCTAAATTTTGCCTCCTTTTTTGTGAAACTTTCTTGTGATAATGCCGCAGCAGTAATCTTTTCAAAGCACGCTAGATATACTAAGGGTTCAAGACACATTGATCTAAAGTACCTATGCGTGAAACAAGTCATTCGAGATGAAAAAGTTGTTCATTGAACACATAGGCACAAAACTTATGATTGCAGATGCATTTAAGGCGTTACCTCCTAAGACCTTTTTGGAACATGTTGGAAACATGGGTCTTGAGGGAGTAACAAACAATTAGTTTCACTTAGACTTTTGCTTATGTTTGAACACTTATTGAGATCTTATTATTGTTGTTATTAAGAACTTATTTCGTATCCACTTTAGTATACTTTTATGTTATTGGATGAATGTTACAGAAATTGTTTTCTTTTGAAGACATTAGTGGACCATTATGATATCCCCATTTAAGGCCTGATTAAGTAAGTTTCTTATGTTGTGGTACATGGAAGGGAACACGTTGATAACAAGACAATATGCCACCGCCATGACTCTCATAGTTATTTTCTTGGTTAAGGTATTACGTTTAACCATTAAATTTGTTTAGAAATTATGCGCGCTTATTTTTTCTACGATTAACCATTAAATAGATTATCACATGGACCAGTGGGAGAATGTAAGAATATTTCTATATGTAGAAATATCCTATTGGGCCATGTAATATCTTTGGTTAATTACATGATATTGCTAAATATATTGGTTACCATTTATTGGGCTTATTTCCTATTATCTCTTCCTTGATGGACGGTCGAGATTGATTGCTAACTCTAAACCCTAGGAACCTTGGTCCTCCTTCTACCTATAAAAGGAACTCTATAGCCATCAGTATAGGGTTCGAGAAAATTATCATTTCATTAAACAAAAGGTCAAGAAGGAGATACCAAGATATTCCACCGTGTTCTGTTCTACGGGTGCGCTTGCAGCCTTGGAGGATTTCTTGGATTCAATCAATGGCTTCATCAGGTATTATGTTTTAACACATCTATGCGTATTGTGATTATCATGTTGTTCAAGATCCAACCATTATATATATAAAATAATACTTATAATACCTCGAGTTCATCTCCATATAGTTGAGTTATATTTGTTGATTTTATATATGGCTACTAGGTATCACCCCGGCCTACGGCCGGGGCTCAACCTTTTTTCGTTTTTTTTTGTTGTTTATTCGGCTGGTCAGTATTCTCCCATAAAATTTTAGTCATTAACAAAACTGATTAAATTAGAACTATCAAACATCGAGCCTATAAGTTAGTTGGGTCCTGCGACCTTAGTGTTTTGTGGTCGTGTCAAATTAGCCGGGGCTTACAGCCCCGGCCGTGGCCTCTTAATCATCTCCCTAATATTTTGTTGGTCGTGTCAAATTAGTCGGGGCTTACAGCCCCGGCCGTGGCCTCTTAAGCATTGTCCTAGTGTTTTGTTGGTCGTGTCAAATTAGCCGGGACTTGCAACCCCAGCCATGGTCTATTAAGCGTTCCCCTAGCATTTTGTTGGTGTCACGTTAGCCTAAGCATTACCCTAATGTTTTGTTGGTGTCAAATTAGCCGGGGTTTACAGCCCCGGTCGTGGTCTAGTAAGCACGCCCTGGTATTTTATTGATCGTGTCAAATTAGCCGGAACTTACAGCCCCGACCGTGGCTTCCTAAAATCTTTTAATATATGTCATTAAGAAAAATTAAATTACAATAGGAAATGTAATTATATTAGGATACTTAGTCAGCAGAAGGTTTGGCTTGGTCTAAACACGATAGCGCATGCAAAATTGCAAAGAAGTGGTTTGTTGAGGGTAAATATTTGGTACTTAACTTTTTGCATTGATGGGAAATATTTATTAATAGCATTTAATTCATTATTACAAAGACATAACATGAGCTGGTACTAATGTTTAGTCTTAACGTATGTCTTTTAATAGCATGAAGAACCGAAATCTATATTAGGTTAATTTGTTCGTAATTAGGAAACCCGATTATAAGAGGAAACCTAGTAGTTTGTCCCAAATTACTGTTGGGACCGTGACAACATCAGGAAACCAAGGGGATCCGACGATCAAAAATATGCCTCGCCTAACTATCGATCCTCGCCGCCGGATGACGAAATCGATGGTTTACCGACAATCCACCACCGGCAATTTACTCTCAGGTTTACCGACACACAACTTGTTACAATTACTCATGGTTGTGTGACTTGTATCACCGTTTCAACCAAAAGAAAAAAAACACGTACTTTTAGGCTATTTGGTGTCCCCAAAATGTTTAATGAAATCCTAACTATTGCAGCTTCATTACCACAAAGAGTTAAGTTGTCAAAGTCTCATGAGCAGGCATAATCTAATCCATTATCCAAACTTTTATTTGTATGTAGTATGTACCTTCCGCTATTTCTTTCCATGACCAGTTTATGGAGATTATCATCCTCCACCTGTACAAAAACTAACTTGATTGTATTTTTGTCTAACTTATTATTGGCCATCATGATTAATCAGTGAACTTAATTTAAAATTAGTTTTTAAATTTTAAATGATCTCACAACTGATCCACGTGTAGAAAGTGAATGATCCGCGACAAAAAGAGAGAATCGTGAATATTTTGAAGTAAGGAAACGTTAGTTATTTACAAACTTAGTTATTAGATCCACGTGTAGAAACTGAATTTAGCCGTGGGACAACCAAGCATAGTTGTATTAGGAAACGTCTTCTTGTCTTGACTCTCGATCGGACGCTCAAAAATATCCCTCCCCCAACAATCGATCCGTGCCGTAGGATGACGAAATCGATGGCCGGATTTATCAGTCTACACAAACAACACTTCTTTTTATAATATAGATATGACGATATTTATAAACGGTTATCTATATAAAAAATTTCAAACAATTTATGTTAACTAAATTATAACTAACATAACTAACTGTTGGGGTTACAGTTAGTGTTTCTAGGGGTATATAAAGGAATACCCATTTGATATCCCTTTTGATATGTTTCAAGCTTGGTTTGGAAATCTGTTTGCAGTAAACAAAGTCCATCAAACCACACGAGTCTGGAATACTTACACTCAGTTAGCCGAGAAGCCTGCATTACTAACCATCTCTTAAGAAATATCCAAAAAAATCAAAGAAGAGTTTAGATATCTATCTTGTGGAATCACAAAGTCCGATACGAAGAGAAGTTTGTGATTTCTATCTATCTTATTCTTTATCCGAAATCCGTGAACAAGATTCGAATACAAAAACTATCGAGGTAAAAGATAGTCCGACACCGCTTCACAAATCCTTAAGTGATTTCTGCTAAGCTCCCTTTTCCGAAGCCTGACCGTATCCTTCTTGATCATGATAATCGATGGGGTCGTACTCCTCTTCGTGTGGTGGGTCCCTAGGCCTACGGTTTTACTATCGCAGATCCCAACGTTCCTCGTACAACTCTTTCCTTGCCCAAAAAGTATGATGGATATCAGCCTTGGGTTTTCAACCCTGCTGCTTCTCATGAGGTAACCTACGCTTTTCTCGAGAGGTTTTTCATTTTATCCTTTGCTTCGTAGCCTTTGCTTGATATTCGATGGTTTTTTTGATGCCCTCGCTTCTTCGCTGAACCGCCCCGGTTCCCGCTGCTAGGATCGCTCCGAGCTCGCTGGAAACTCCGTAGCTACTAGGACTAGGAAGAGAAAGGATTGGTGAGGCAGCTATACCAACACATGCGGAGGTAAGGATTATTGATATACCTTTATGTTTGTAGGTGTTGATGGTGGTTTTTAGACAAGGGGTAAAATCGTAAAACCCCATGACCTAGTGTTACCCGCAACACATTAACTAAGAGCATTTAACTCAGGTGTAAATAATTAATAGGGGTATTTTTTCAAAATATGCAGTTAGGTTTTCAAACACGAGAACCCTAATTCCAGAACCAAGCCGCATCTCGCGCATCATTGGCAAACAATGCCAAACCAAGCCGCTCTGCTTGCATCATGGCAACCATGCCAAACCAAGCCGCACTCTGCGCACCATGGCAGCAATGCAAAACCAAGCCGCACTCTGCGCACCATGGCAACCATGCCAAACCAAGCCGCACTCTGCGCACCATGGCAAACCAATGCCAAACCAAGCGCACTCTGCGCACCATGGCAACCATGCCAAACCAAGCCGCACTCTGCGCACCATGGCAACCATGCCAAACCAAGCCGCACTCTGCGCACCATGGCAGCAATGCCAAACCAAGCCGCACTCTACGCACCATGGCAACCATGCCAAACCAAGCCGCACTCTGCGCACCATGGCAGCAATGCCAAACCAAGCCGCACTCTGCGCATCATGGCAACCATGCCAAACCAAGCCGCACTCTGCGCACCATGGCAGCAATGCCAAACCAAGCCGCACTCTGCGCACCATGGCAGCAATGCCAAACCAAGCCGCATACTGCGCATCATTGGCAACAATGCCAAACCAAGCCGCATACTGCACACCATGGCAACAAATCTCCAAGCCGCTATGCCTTTGGCACACGCCAAATATAGCGCCCTAGGCTTGCAAGACTTGCAACTAGGTCAACATGGCCGCACATGCCATTGGCACATGCCAATACGTGCCGCAAGCCATATTCCAAGTCGCTATGCCATTGGCACACGCCAAATATAGCGCCCTAGGATTACAAGACTTGCAACTAGGTCAACATGGCCGCACATGCCATTGGCACATGCCAATACGTGCCGCAAGCCATATTCCAAGTCGCTATGCCATTGGCACACGCCAAATATAGCGCCCTAGGCTTGCAAGACTTGCAACTAGGTCAACATGGTCGCACATGCCATTGGCACATGCCAATACGTGCCGCAAGCCATATTCCAAGTCGCTATGCCATTGGCACACGCCAAATATAGTGCCCTAGGCTTGCAAGACTTGCAACTAGGTCAACATGGCCGCACGTCCCATTGGCACATGCCAACACGTGCCGCAAGCCATATTTCTAAGTCGCTATGCGCTTGGCCCACGCCAACATAAGCGCCCTAGGCTTGCAAGACTTGCAACTAGGTCAACATGGCCGCACGTGCCATTGGCACATGCCAACACGTGCCGCAAGCCATATTTCCAAGCCGCTATGCCTTTGGCCCACGCCAAATATAGCGCCCTAGTTTGCAAAACTTGCAACTAGGTCAACATGGCCGCACGTGCCATTGGCACACGCCAATGGCGTGCCGCAAGCAATATTCCAAGTCGCTATGCCATTGGCACACGCCAAATATACCGCCCTAGGCCTGCAAGACTTGCAACTAGGTCAACATTGCCGCACATGCCATTGGCACATGCCAATACGTCCGCAAGCCATATTCCAAGTCGCTATGCCATTGGCACACGACAAATGTAGCGCCCTAGGCTTGCAAGACTTGCAACTAGGTCAACATGGCCGCACATGCCAACACGTTTGCAAGCCATATTCCAAGCCGATATGCCATTGGCACACGCCAAATATAGCGCCCTAGGCTTGCAAGACTTGCAACTAGGTCAACATGGCCGTACGTGCCATTGGCACATGCCAAACACACACGCTGGTAGCCTAACTTGCAAACCGTGCAACCTACCACCAAGGCATTCCACACATGCCATTGGCACATGCCAAACACACACGCTGGTAGCCTAACTTGCAAACCATGCAACCTACCACCAAGGCATTCCGCACATGCCATTGGCACATGCCACACGCGCCATTAGCAGCACCACTTGCACTCAAGGCGCAACCAACGAGATATCAACACAAAACTGGGGGATGCTTCTTTAGGGTTTTGGTTTGGCGGTCACAGCATGCAGCGTACACTACGCTCACATTAAGAAAGCGTGAAAAGGAATAAAGCGGTCAAATAAATGAGGAAATAATGGTGAAAACGTTTTCACCCATAAACACCATGCGGTTACCACCTCCTCCCATTATTTCACCCTTTACTCTCTTCCTTCATGAGGCCAGGTACGTTTCAATCTCGACTTGTATAAATAGGTCTTACCTATTTCCACCGGACAACAAGTCTCGGTCGGAGAAAAATACTACACTCTCGAAAGGCAACTTTGCAAGCTCTCCCAAAAAAGCTTTCATCTCTTGCAAGCTTCCCAAGCTTTTACTTTACGATACAAGTCGAGATAATACTACTCAGTCTCAACACCTTTCTTTGCTTCCCTCCCCAAATCAACCCTTCTCCTCCACTTTGTGACCAAAAGCAAGTCTGGAACGGCCATTTCTTGGTTTAGGTAGGACTTGTACAGATTGATCTCTCGAATCTATAAAGTGCTCACGTGCAAAGCACATTTGTTTAGGGTTTGAACCAGTTTCTCACTCACCTCCGAATTTACCGAAATCGGCGAAAGCGATTTTTACCCATAAACAATTGGCGACCACAGCGGGAGGATTGATCTATCGGCTACAATGTCGATCTGATGATCTCGTTCTTCGACCAGGATGTCAATATGGTAGGGGAAGGCGACTCAATCCGATGCAACTACCGAGACAACCCGTTACAGTTGTAAAAACTACACAAGAAAACCGGGGACTCATTTGAAGATGCTACCAGTGATTGGGGACTTGCTGGCGATGCTACCAGCAAAACCGCCTTTTTACATGAAGAGGGGCATGTTCGCAAAAACCTATGAAGTGAGTAAATTCAGACTACGCAAGATATATGATTTGTTTTAGGTTTTTAGTAAAACCATTATACTACCGAGTATTGTGCCTATTGCTAGCACACACTTTCATAAAAGCAATATTCCTTTCCCAAAACATAATCAGAGTTATATTATCAAAACCATTCATCCCAGAAATAATCCAATATCCTCAAAAGCTACCAGCTGTCTACCAAAACTGGTCAAACCTTGAACCAGACATCCAATATGTCTTTCAAAAAAAAAAAAAAAGAACCTAAATGAAAGTTTAGCAGAGAAACGTTCAAGGAAAATTATCCAACAGAAGTCTGCTCTTCTTGGAGAAAGTCAATTTTGCATCTTCGAGAGCCGCTCTCTTCATAGTCAACATCTTGGAAAGCTCTTCGAGTTCCACCTCTGTCGTGCAATCTCCTCGGCGGAAAGGCTTTCGATTGCCGCATCTTTCAACTTTTGGATCTCAGCAAGGCCTTCGACAAACCACGAAGTGTTGAACTCCTTTTCTACGCACACGTCGCGATGGTGCTCCCGATCGGCAATAACGTCTTGAAACGGTGTGACCAGTCACCTCACGCATATCCTCGATGGAAGATAAAGCCTCTTCCACACGCTTAACCAGTGAAAATCGACTAGTGACTTTCTTGGTTGTGGGCATATGTCCAGTATTTCTCCCAGTTTCGGTGTACAACGCCTCGTGCTTAGCCGGCACGCAGCTGAAGCCGCCAACAAAGCACATGACCTGGATGAGGAACCAAGTACGGAAGGATCAAAAATGGCGCTGCACACTGGCCTCACGACTCGCAGAGGGTCTTCCTCCATGTCTACGGCAACAACCATCAAAGAATCATCCGCCGTTTGAGCCACATCGTGTGCCGGCAATTGGCTAACGCCCATCTCCAAGTCACGGCGGTGGTCACCAAAGGCAAGCTTTCATGTGCCTCTATCCCGAGAATCATCCTCCGGATCGGATTCCTCCTGCGAACTTGAGTCGAGATATTTTCCCAAAAGAGGAAACAAAAGAAGAAAGAAAAGAAGTGCGAAACTCACCGAACCACTTCCGAAACAAACCCGCACCAGTCTTTCTTAGGAGGAATCACTCTCACTTGTCGAACCCTCTTCTCTCTATGACTCATCATCACTACGAGAAGGCTCAATCTTTGCTTGGAGTTCTTTGAAGAAATTCATTAGTCTCCGGCAACGTGCAAGAGCAGCGAAAGCATTAACACTACCGAAGCCACTGAAGGAAACAAGACACATATTCTCGGCCCGAAATTCGCGTGTTTTGAGACAAACCAAAGAAGAGGCGACACATACCAGTTATTGGAAGAGGCGAAAGACACAAGAGCCGTGAGAGGATCTTGTGAAACCGTCCTAACCCGCCAAAGACGATTTTCGTTCTCCGTTCCTTGGCACAGGGACTTTCCGATTACTAGGTGACTTTCGCTTGGGATCTCTCAACATTGGATACTCCTTAAGCATTGGGAAGGTTTGCAACGAACATTTTCTACCACGTTATTCACAAAAGCTTGGATCATGGTAAACTCGTCGCACTGCAGAACTCATTATAGCCAAAGGTCGTCGAAGTTACTCTTCCCATTTGTAAGAAGGAAGACGGATGCCGGCTCGAGGGCAGCGGCATTGAGGGCAGCACGCAACGAATCCTTAGGAAGCAATTTGGTAAGCAAGAGGTACCCCTTGATCGAAACCCATGTGACGAGCAGCACGGTCAATATTGTAAGCAGCTATCTGGAAAGACCCCACGAAGAAAGACGGCATATAACCGGGCAAGCAACTTTGAATAAACAGTTTTTCACCAACGCTCAAATCGCCATCAGAAGACAAAGACATGAGCGGAGCAGAAGCAAAAGTGTCAATTTGAGCCACTGATTTATGGGCCGGCTCCCATGGACGGAAATTGATTTCGTGCAACTTGTCAAGAAAACTAACCAAGCTCACGCCAACTCTTGGGCGCTGTTCACCCATCGAAGAATTCGGGAGCCACCCCAACTCACGGGAAGCGAAGGCAACGGTTTCGGAGCATATTTCTCAAAGTGCTCCCATAGCGGACTTGCGAGAAAAGCAACGTGCACATATGAATCCACTTTCATGAAACCATTCGAAACTCGCATGTTCGCAACTAGGTGATCCAGATGCACATACAGGGAACCAAGGAACAACTTGCCAATGGGAAGAACTTCACCCTTTGCCAACTTCACAGCAATCGCTAACAACTCTGGTCTTATTCCTTTCTTGCCAGAGCCGTCATCAAAAATGTCTCTAGACAACCAGAGAGCCAAAAACGCTGCGACATGAAGATCACTGCTTTTCTGTTCAGGCTCCAACTCGTCCATGAAACCATTGAGATATCCACCAACCGTAAGGGCACCTCTCATCCTCTTTAGAGGCAGAGTCCTTCGACTTCGCAATGGAGTCTTTCCGAGCGAAATTCCCCAACTTAGCGGCAAGGTCATCCCGCATCTTCACCTCACTTTCGAGATAATTGGATTTTAAGATTCCCGATTCTGGGAAGATTCAAAGAAGAGAGCCACACTCTCCAAGGAGAAAGTTATCTCGCCCCATCTACATATGATTGTATGGGTGACCGAGCACCATCCGGAGAGGAAAGCAACCAAGCACGGGATGTCCTTCCTAACTGAGATTTCTTGAAGTCTTGACAAAGCATCAATGACCGAGCTCGAGTCAAGTTGGTATTTATACGCTCCTTGCTCACCATGAACTCAACCCATCTGTCAAAAGAACGCAATGGACTTTGACACATCCACGAAGTCAATGTTGGAAGAGGAATATACCCCTTTATGAAGATGGAACCGAATGGTGCTATCAGGGCAGACCAACGTGTCCTCCTGTCATCCTCACCACCGGTTAGCAAAATTGGCACGAAACACGGGGTGATTCTTCCGAGCGGGCGGGGCTCTAGTGAAGAATTCATCATCTATGTTCGGCTTGGAATTATGAGCATCCTTGACGAAGTGAAATTTGGTTCGAGTAACATCTTATCGAATTCCTTCATAACAATTTGGTAATAAGATATCTGCACAAAACAAACGAAGAAAGGCGAAGTTATCTCCACGACACATAATCGTACCCAACAAAAAAAAAAAAAGAAGAAAGGGGTAGGAAGACGTATTTTCTTCGGGTTCGAGACTATATACGCGGCATTCTATACGGGTACAAGTGTGTCTACAAGTATCTTTCTTCGGGTTCAAAAATATATATGGAGCATTTTCTATTGGTTCAAAGCTGCGCGCGTGGTATTTCTCTCAAGAAGCAAAAATCATATATACAATATTTCTGCGGGTTCGAAGTCATATGAAGCATATACACAGTATTCTTCTTCGGGATTCATACAGGGTTCTCTACGGGTTCGAAATACACACGCGATATTTTCTTCAGGGTTCAAATATTTCTTTCAGAACCAAAAAATTCATATATGCAATATTTCCCACGGGTTCAAACAATATATGCAAAGTATTCCCTTGGTTGCATACGTACAATATTTTCTACAAGAGGCACGCTAAGGAATCATGTACAAGGATTGTGGAAGCGCCTACTCTTAAGGTTTATACCTATGTGAAAAAAAAAAAAAGAGAGAAGAGTACTCGAAGTCATACCTAGAAAATTTGGTTTCTCTTTGCCGCTAGTATGAAAAGAGGAAAGAATAAAGCGCATGAGGGGAGAAAGGGGCTTTATGTATATATATATACATATATAGGCGTGAAAGACTTTGAAGTAAGGAAGGATTCCCCTTTTCACCAAAATCACGCGTAATTAAGAAACGGGCCCACAAAGGGTGCGACTTCCCAATGCCGCCCAAAGTCACGCCTGCAAACACGGTTTCTACACTTTGTGCCGGTCCCACCTGCCTAGCACACTCGGTTCCCAATTCACGCCAACTTCCCAACGTCGCCCAAGCTGCACCGGCCCACCAATTGCACCGACTCAAGCACACACGGCTTCTACACTTTGCGTCGGTCCCACCGGCTAGCCAACTCGGTTCCTAACTCACGCCAACTTCCCAACGTCGCCCAAGCTGCACCTGGCCCCACCAATTGCACCGACCTGCAAGCACACACGGCTTCTACACTTTGTGCCGGTCCCACCAGCTAGCCAACTTAGTTTCCCAACTCACGCCAACTTCCCAACGTCGCCTAAGCTGCATCGGGCCCACCAATTGTGCTAGCCTCCTGATTTATGCAAAACTACCAGAGGCAAGGATTCCAAATCCTATTTATAAAAGGTCAGACAAGCCTCTTTCAATTTTCTTTACGGTTTCTTTGTTAATAGTTTGTCACCATCTTATGCTTACCTCGCAACAAAGCCCCTGTTCCGAGCTAAGCGGGGGACTTAATGTTGATGGTGGTTTTTAGACAAGGGGTAAAATCGTAAAACCCCATGACCTAGTGTTACATGCAACACATTAACTAAGAGCATTTAACTCGGGTGTAAATAATTAATAGGGGTATTTTTTCAAAATACCAGCATTAGGTTTTCAACAAGAACCCTAATTCCGTAACCAAGCCGCATCTGCGCATCATTGGCAACAATGCCAAAACCAAGCCGCACTCTGCGCATCATGGCAACCATGCCAAACCAAGCCGCACTCTGCGCACCATGCCATGTGGCAATGCCAAACCAAGCCGCACTCTGCGCACCATGGCAACCATGCCAAACCAAGCCGCACTCTGCGCACCATGGCAACAATGCCAAACCAAGCCGCACTCTGCGCACCATGGCAACCATGCCAAACCAAGCCGCACTCTGCGCACCATGGCACCCATGCCAAACCAAGCCGCACTCTGCGCACCATGGCAGCAATGCCAAACCAAGCCGCACTCTGCGCACCATGGCAACCATGCCAAACCAAGACGCACTCTGCGCACCATGGCAAAGACAATGCCAAACCAAGCCGCACTCTGCGCATCATGGCAACCATGCCAAACCAAGCGCACTCTGCGCACCATGGCAGCAATGCCAAACCAAGCCGCACTCTGCGCACCATGGCAGCAATGCCAAACCAAGCCGCATACTGCGCATCATTGGCAACAATGCCAAACCAAGCCGCAATGCCTTTGGCACACGCCAAATATAGCGCCCTAGGCTTGCAAGACTTGCAACTAGGTCAACATGGCCGCACATGCCATTGGCACATGCCAATACGTGCCGCAAGCCATATTCCCAGTCGCTATGCCATTGGCACACGCCAAATATAGCGCCCTAGGCTTGCAAGACTTGCAACTAGGTCAACATGGCGCACATGCCATTGGCACATGCCAATACGTGCATGTAAGCCATATTCCAAGTCGCTATGCCATTGGCACACGCCAAATATAGCGCCCTAGGCTTGCAAGACTTGCAACTAGGTCAACATGGCCGCACATGCCAATACGTGCATGAAGCCATATTCCAAGTCGCTATGCCATTGGCACACGCCAAATATAGCGCCCTAGGCTTGCAAGACTTGCAACTAGGTCAACATGGCCGCACATGCCATTGGCACATGCCAATACGTCCGCAAGCCATATTCAAGTCGCTATGCCATTGGCACACGCCAAATATAGCGCCCTAGGCTTGCAAGACTTGCAACTAGGTCAACATGGCCGCTCATGCCATTGGCACATGCCAATACGTGTCGCAAGCCATATTCCAAGTCGCTATGCCATTGGCACACGCCAAATATAGCGCCCTAGGCTTGCAAGACTTGCAACTAGGTTAACATGGCCGCACATGCAATTGGCACATGCCAATACGTGCCGCAAGCCATATTCCAAGTCGCTATGCCATTGGCACACGCCAAATATAGCGCCCTAGGCTTGCAAGACTTGCAACTAGGTCAACATGGCCGCACATGCCATTGGCACATGCCAATACGTGCCATAAGCCATATTCCAAGTCGCTATGCCATTGGCACACGCCAAATATAGCGCCCTAGGCTTGCAAGACTTGCAACTAGGTCAACATGGCCGCACATGCCATTGGCACATGCCAATACGTGCCGCAAGCCATATTCCAAGTCGCTATGCTATTGGCACACGCCAAATATAGCGCCCTAGGCTTGCAAGACTTGCAACTAGGTCAACATGGCCGCACATGCCAATACGTGCCGCAAGCCATATTCCAAGTCGCTATGCCATTGGCACACGCCAAATATAGCGCCCTAGGCTTGCAAGACTTGCAACTAGGTCAACATGGCCGCACGTCCCATTGGCACATGCCAACACGTGCCGCAAGCCATATTTCTAAGCCGCTATGCGCTTGGCCCACGCCCAACATAGCGCCCTAGTTTTGCAAGACTTGCAACTAGGTCAACATTGCCGCACGTGCCATTGGCACATGCCAACACGTGCCGCAAGCCATATTTCCAAGCCGCTATGCCTTTGGCCCACGCCAAATATAGCGCCCTAGTTTGCAAAACTTGCAACTAGGTCAACATGGCCGCACGTGCCATTGGCACACGCCAATGGCGTGCCGCAAGCCATATTCCAAGTCGCTATGCCATTGGCACACGCCAAATATAGCGCCCTAGGCCTGCAAGACTTGCAACTAGGTCAACATGGCCGCACATGCCATTGGCACATGCCAATACGTGCCGTAAGCCATATTCCAAGTCGCTATGCCATTGGCACACGCCAAATGTAGCGCCCTAGGCTTGCAAGACTTGCAACTAGGTCAACATGGCCGCACATGCCATTGGCACATGCCAACACGTGCCGCAAGCCATATTCCAAGCCGCTATGCCATTGGCACACGCCAAATATAGCGCCCTAGGCTTGCAAGTCTTGCAAGCCTAGGGCCAACATGGCCGCACGTGCCATTGGCACATGCCAAACACACACGCTGTTTGGTAGCCTAACTTGCAAACCGTGCAACCTACCACCAAGGCATTCCGCACATGCCATTGGCACATGCCAAACACACACGCTGGTAGCCTAACTTGCAAACCATGCAACCTACCACCAAGGCATTCCGCACATGCCATTGGCACATGCCACATGCGCCATTAGCAGCACCATTTGCACTCAAGGCGCAACCAACGAGATATCAACACAAAACTTGGGGATGCTTCTTTCGGGTTTTGGTTTGGCGGTCACATCATGCAGCGTACACTACGCTCACATTAAGAAAGCGTGAAAAGGAATAAAGCGGTCAAATAAATGAGGAAATAATGGTGAAAACGTTTTCACCCATAAACACCTTGCGGTTACCACCTCCTCTCATTATTTCACCCTTTACTCTCTTCCTTCATGAGGCCGTGGTACGTTTTAATCTCGACTTGTATAAATAGGTCTTACCTATTTCAACCGCACAACAAGTCTCGGTCGGGAGAAAATACTACACTCTCGTAGAAGGCAACTTTGCAAGCTCTCCCAAAAAAGCTTTCATCTCTTGCAAGCTTCCCAAGCTTTTTACTGAAGTCGAGATACTAGAAACTATTCTCGGTCTCAACACCTTTCTTTGCTTCCCTCCCCCAAATCAACCCTTCTCCTCCACTTTGTGACCGAAGCAAGTCCTGAACGGCCATTTCTTGGTTTAGGCTAGGACTTGTACAGATTGATCTCTCGAATCTATAAAGTGCTCACGTGCAGCACATTTGTTTAGGGTTTGAACCAGTTTCTCACTCACCTACCGAATTTACCGGAAATCGGCAGAAACGATTTTTACCCATAAACAATAGGTTTCCTGGTATTTTGCCCCTAATCCTTGGCTTGCGCATGTGTTCTTCTACAGTCTTCCAAGAGAAAGGGCAAGTTGAAAGTTGTGATCGATTTTGAGGAATCCGATGAGGATCTTAAGGTTCTTTAACGGAGGAGCAGGTGACGAAGATATGTAGGACATTGAGGATGCGGCCTTAGCCCTCATCTGGATGATATTGAGGAAGATTTTTCCAAGAATAGCCCAGTCTTATCCGTGGCCGGATTGTGGAGGTGAAAACCTTCCAGTTGGTGGTGATGCTTCATTGGTGACCCCGGTTAGTGTTCAAGTTCCAACTTCTACTTTGTTACTAAAGGTGCCTTCGTTTTCTGTCCCTGGTGATTTGCAACCCGTTGTCTCGGCTACTACTGGTGTTGTAGTGGTATCTTCCAAGAGTCTTCCATCCTCTCCTGCTACTTCACTCCAATCGAGTGGGTCGTTTGTGAAGGGTGTTACTCCAGTGGTGAGGGTTAGTAGATCATACTGCAAATCGAAGAAGAAGGTTGTGATTTCACCGGCTAGCTTCTCATTCAATGCTACGCACACCTCATTAGGGAACGCTCGGTCTTTTTCTACTTTTTGTTAGCAAGGTTGTTGGATCTCCACCTTCGTCACCGAGATTGGACCGTATTGGGTAATCTTCCTCCTGCTGGTGATATGGACTTAGGTGGTGCTCAAGCTTTTTTTTGGTTCCAGTTCGTCCACCATGCCGTATCTTCTTCGTGGTGAGGGTTCAGTACTCGTGCCCCATGCTTGCTTTCAAGCGATTGGTGGAGTTGTTCTTTGAGTCCGAGAAGGGTAAGCTTCCGAGAGCTTGAGCTTTGGGAGTTCCGACGATGCTATCCTTGAATCCATTCTACGGGATTCGAAAGGTCCCTTTTCTGCCGAGGTTGATCGTTACCAACGGGGTTGGTTCTTTTGAGGTAGCTTCGCAGTTAGATGTTCTATCTGCTCAGTACCGTGTGGCTAAGGATCTATTCTTTGACCCGGACTGCCTTCTCTATAGTCAGAGCTTTGGTGAAATCCGCAAGGGTAGCATCCAAGAGATGGAGGCTCTCATGGACACCTACGCTGATTTTCTTCCTCGTCTTTATTGTTTTTTTAAGTGGTTCTTACCTTCTTTGCCTCATGCTTTGTTTTGAATCTTCGTCTGTTTTATGCCCATTGTTCGCAGCTTTGCAAACAAATCGATGTTGGATGTACCTTGTTCAAGTTCTAACGGGCTAAGTGTACTCACTTGAGTGCCTTGTTGGAATGTACCCACCAAGATCATGCCCTTCTTTGGAGCGCATCAATCTTCTTCTAGTGGTGCGATTACGGGTACCAAGATATCTCTGCTAGAGGGCGACCTGAGGAAAACTCAGAGATCCTTGGAGGCTTGCTTGCTAGCCTTTTAGAGAGCGAATAATGCTGCAAAGACTGCTGAGGATGGTCGCAAAGCCGCGGATTCCGCTCTGGCTTCCGAATCTTCCAAAGCCATATGTTCGTTTTTTCTTTCCCTTAGCCTTGTCTTCAATTTTGATTAGTAGTATAGTCCTGAGACATCCTACGCCTGTCACTGGGTGGCTCTAGTGATCTTAGACACCTCAGGGAGCAGCAACCAAGTTGTCCTCCGATGTTTAGTATTATCGGAAGAAGTCGACGGGTTGATGAACGTGGATTTATTCATAACGAGGCCCAACTTTCTCTTGAATCTGCTTCATAACGCAGATCTTGTGAAGCCAGATGGCTTTGCTCCGTAAAGAGTGTGACGAAGTCCTTAAGTGAAAAGAGGGCCTCATTTTAAAGCAAAAGGAGGATATTGCCTTAGTTGAGAAACGCCTCTTATCCCAAGAAATCATTCGTAAGAAGTATCTTGCGGATTTCGAAGATGCCTGTGCCTCCTTAGCCAAGGTAACCGCAGAACGTAATGTATTATATTTTGAGGTATGTTCTGTTAAGAACAAACTTGTTGAAGCTGGTTACGTACCCTCCTCCATGTCCCATGCATCTTTGGTTAAGAGGTTGGAAGAGTTAAAAATGTTTACCGGGTTCTATCCTCGAGAATGCTTCGCCCGGATTGATGTTGAGGATCTCCGGACCGAACGAGATACCCTTGTGGAGGATCTTGATGCTGATGAGGTGGATCTTGCGGAATCCCAACATAGTTTAGAAGAGTCCCTTAGCCATGCCGGAGGTAGCTTAGGTTCCTTCTATTCCGCAGTATTCTTTGCATTCATTATCGCCTTTGTTTTAACTTATCTCTTTCATTCCCGTGGGTCTTCAGGAACATCTTGTGGGTGAAAATGCTAAGACTAATCGTCTTGAGGGCCAGATATCATCGTTGGAGATTGCCCGTCAATTTGATACCGTTAGAGCATTGCTCGGTCGAACTCTCATGCGTTGCTATCTGTTGATGGTGGATTTTCATTTAAGGCTAAAATTGTAAAGGCCAAAATTATGCGTTGACATCCTGCAAAGGATAAAGCCACTGATAAGTGATGAATACTTCTCCACTTTACTAATTCACCTAGAATAGAGCATGTGGCAACAATCCAAGTATTCGTGAATTAAATACACAAAATTCATCCGAGGTTGGAGCATGTAGCAACAATCCCATATACCTGTGAATTTACAAGATTATTAATTAATGCATGACCAGCCTCGTATTTCCTGTACTCATTACCGGTGCGGCATTGCGACTGAGTGTTGTTCTCAGCAGAGCAACACGAATCTACAAGCATTAATAATGAAGCATGTACGAAATACCCACACATGATACAACTCTCGGTGTGTTATACTAGCCCGATTGAGCATATTTGAACCTGAACTGACCATATCGGTCTCAGAAACGATCACGACCATCCAACTTCACCAGCATGATTGGATGGCTTAGATTAAATTCATGACCCCAAGCGGGTATTGGAATATTCACCACCGAGGCCAACGCGGCCCCGCATGGTCGGACTCCCAAAAAGGGTGGCATAGTTTGCCAAACCGTCCAAACCAAAGCAAGTATGGACGGAAAACCCTAAATTAGGGTTTGCGGCACATTACATGTATCGCAAAACAAGTCTCAACCATCCATCTTAGCGGGCATAGATGGAGGGTGTAGATGTAGATTCAAAGGGCCCAGAGCATGTCAACACAAACACCGTGGGCCCTCCTACATACTCGAGTCGATCGGTCGGGACCAACTATGGTTGGTCGTCTTGATTCGTGCGCCCCAAACGGGTATGACACCTTACCAGGCAAAACCTAATTAGGGTTTGTGTCGCGATCACGAGCGTCCATTTTATCCTCGCACGAATAAAGGGTCCAGGAATAGACTAAGTGGTCCAGGTAAGTATCAACACGATGTTGTGGGCCCACCTATCTCCACACCCGATTGACCAAGACCAAACTTGGATGTGCACCTTGATTCGCGCACCCAAGCTAGGCGTGGTCACACTTCCCACCACAAACCGATCTCGACCTCTCAAGTTTCTGGGACAAATTGAGTGGCTTAGATCATGTTTCTATGGGACGATGAAGTACGGTATATACATCATCCCACCGTATGCACGTCGGTCGATCGGCCAAGACCGACCAAGCTTGGTCGTCTTGGAACGCGCGCCAAAATTGGCATGATGCGCGGCTTTTGCGGCACAGTTTGTTGCAAATCGATCTCGATCACTCAACCCTCAGGACAAATTGAGTGGCCCAGATCACACTTTCACGAGACAATGAGATATGGGCGCCTACACCGTCATGTCGTCTCACACATGCACGATCGGCCACATCAAAATTGTATCCCAAGCTTGGATTCGACCAAGATGAAGAGTGATGCTTACGCACCTCTTCAAAAACCTAATTCCATCAGCGGTCGCAGATGAGTGTCTCAAAGAGCATCTCGTCCGTCCAACTTCAACGGCTTGGTTATACAACCCTCAGTCGGAGTTAATTGGTCGGTGAGGCGTCATGGTGATCACTACCCGTCACTTTACCACATCATGATGCAAGACACATAGAATACACACGGTACTTCACAGGTATCGACTTCCTAAATAACTTAGTTATTTAATCGAGCATTACATGCTACTTTTTGTGGGTCCCACGATCCACACACTCGAGACATCAATCATGTCACAAACTGTGGGATACATACTGGGGTATTGATCTGGCAGTTTACAGCGTGAAGCGTGCAACGCGCCATCACAAGAACGTGTCAGGAAGTCATGGACGGTTAAAGATGACAGGAGAAGTGGGCAAGACTGGTCGTGTAACACTAACACACAACTCCACTACTCCATCACTCCACTTCCTCCACTTCCCATGAGAGACGTGAATAAGGCTCAAATGACTTGTATAAATAGGTTCTCCTCCCTATTTCCAAACAACAACAAGGAACAAGTCCAGACAACATAGGCAAGTGTTAATACCATCGTATTTAAACACCGGAACTGATAGCTTACATCCTGCAAGCCGGTTCGACTTTTACGATACAAGTCATACTCACCAACACCTTCACAATCTCAACACCTTTTTCGCTTCCCTTCCTAAGATCAACCCCATCTCCTTCACTTTGTGACCAAAACAAATCAGGAACGGCCATTTCTTGGTTTAGGTAGGATTTGCCTGATTGATTTCTCGAATCTACAAGCACTCCCGTGTAGTGCATTTGTTTAAGGTTTAGACTCATTTCTAATCCACACACCTCAAATTACCAAAACCGCAGAAATAGTTTTCACCCATAAACACTATCTCAAGCATGTTTGTCAATGTTAGTGATTAAAACTATAAGTCTTGATTTCTAGCCTATGTAGCTAAAGGTCTCATACTAGGATAAAAAGTGTAGTTGAGATCAAGAACTCCATGGCAATCATCATACAAGACGAAGGACTACTCGAGGAACCGGTGGAACTTTATCGACTAAAAGGTATGTGGAGACTTGAACTTATCTGTCACTCAAAAGTCTATTTACTCTATCTCCTACTCTTGAGACAAAAGTCGTTTAGACGTATAGACTTTCATTATACACATTTGTTATTTCGAGCCGAGTTTAACTCGCCTATCTATTTCTCGAAATATGTGTTGGTAAGCTTTCGCTTTAACCGAATTCATCTTTACCTAGTGACGAAAGTCATGATATGTTTCAATTACTTTGGAAATTGCTCGATGAAAAATGGTCAGTGAATAACGGCTATATAACGTTCTCTCGAGAATGTTTCAATGATTGAAATGAGAGTTTAGATTACATAACCATTGGTAGGATATAAGCATTGTTGTGGAAACACATATATGTATAAGTCCTTATTCCTTGAACCAAAGTTTGCGAACTTTGTTGATCAAGAGAAATGAAAGTGGCGCAAGCCAAGTCCACGAACTCGGTCTGTGAATCGGCGGACCAGAGAATTTCTCTTTGGAGTTTTTGTACTCCTTCCATGAGCTTAAGTCCGCGAACCCAGTCCGCGAACTTGAGTACACTATATCTCTTGTTCTTGAACTAATGTTTATATAAACTAAGGAATGCTTTTGCAAACCGTGGCTATAAATTTCATGAACCAATTCGAGTGAATCAAACCGTTTTTGCTTCAATTGTGTCTTGTGTAGTTACATAAGATCTAAGCAATTAAACAACTCTCTAACTAGTTCATTTGAGTCATTTTAACCAGTTATGGTGAAGAAGAATATGGTTGATATGAGAGTGTTCATATGGCTAACCATTTGGTTGACTATTGTTGAACCAACAAATGTTAATGTTTGGATACGGTTCATAAACCCAAAATTGAACATTTCGTTTGTGTGTAACAAGCTAAGTTTTCGATCCAACGGTTGAGAAATATTAGCTTGAATCTAATCAGGTTTTCAACTAACGGTAAATATTGAATGCTTTGTTACTAAGTTAACATTGATTGCAAACCCTGATTTGAAAGACTATATAAGGGAGAACTCTATCAACTGGGAAAACTAATCCCCACACTTTACGTGTGATACTAGTTTTTAAGCTAGAATCGATTCTCCTTTAACCTTTGGTTTTCTTCTTCTAAAACCAAAGCTAACGACTTAAAGACTTCATTGGGATTGTGAAGCCGCACCGATACTACTTTTCTTGTAGTTGTGTGATCGATCTTGTTGTTTCTATCGATGCGAGTACAATTGAAATAATTGGCTTGAGATTTATATCTCCGATAGGCAAGATAGAAAGAAATCACAAACAATTCGTCTAATCGTTTGTGATTCCGCAATATCTTTTTTCGTTGCGTCGATTAAGATTATTGTGAGGTGATCAATAATATTAGGCTGTTCTTCGGGAATATAAGTCCGGGTTATTGATTGGTTCCTATTCACCTTGATTTATCAAAAGACGGAATAAAACGCATAGGTTTATTCGTGGGAGACGGATTTATCTATTACTATAGACTTTTCTATGTGATACAAATTTGTTTATTAAAGTCTTCGACTTTGGGTCATAGCAACTCTTAGTTGTGGGTGAGATCAAGCTAAGGAATCAAGTACGTAGCATCCTGCTGGGATCATAGGCGTACGAGCATAACTGTACCTTGGATCAGTGTGAGATTGATTTGGGTTCAACTACATTCCAGATCGAATTTAATTTAGAGTAGCTAGAGTCTGTAGCGGCTTAATACAGTGTGTGTTCAATCTGGACTAGGTCCCGGGGTTTTTCTGCATTTGCGGTTTCCTCATTAAAAAAATTCTGGTGTCTGTGTTATTTCCATTCCGCATTATATTTGTTTATATAATTGAAATATCACAGGTTGTGCATTGTTCAATCAATTAGAATATCCGACCTTTTGGTTGTTGATTTAAATTGATTGACACTTGGATATTGGTCTTTGGTACCATCCAAGTTATCTCTCTTTGATAAAGACTCAAAGATTTCTATTTGCTTGAGTAAAGATCAAATCGAGAGATTGAGATATAAACTCGTTGATATACTTTTTATCTAGATTGAGTCTGACTGTCTATTTGATTCTCTAGAAAGTATATTGGAGTTTGTCCATACAAATTGCTAATCGAATTGTTGGGTGTGGTTGTTAGACCCCGCTTTTTGAGATCTGTTTTGCCAAGTTTAAAGTTGAGGCACTTCAGAGGCCAATGATCGGCGTAGTGCCCGAGCTAAAGGAGATTCGTCTAAGTCGGTCTCTGATTTGGAGGTTGCGCCTTCCCAGATGCAGGTGAAGTTCGATAAGTCGGCCATTTATTATATCAACAATGCCTTTGCTGAGGCGGAATGCCAAGATGACGGTGTTGCCTTTCCTCGCCTTCCTTATCCTTGATCTTGTCGTGTCCAGCTTAGTTTCACCAGACCTTTTGTTGTTTTATGCCCTCTTTTGAGGTGCCCTTGTGATGTCTCCTTTCTTTGAAACAATGCTTTGTGATGGTTTGAACCTTCATTGTCTGCAACTTTTTAAGACATCGTAGTCGCATTTTGGTAACATTAATATTTCATCTATGCTATTGCATGAATATTTTGCTTGTAGACGTATTGTATTTAATATATCGCACAATAAAGTTATCACAAGGTGCTAAGGTATGCTTAACCTTTGGTGGAACATTCATCGTCCTACCTAAGTATCCTTTGGCCGGAGAATGTATCGTGGTGGAGAGGGTTCCTACGTGGGCAATAGTTTTCCTCAGTAACCCTACGCGTTGGCGTGAAGAAGAAACTTTACTTCGACAAGGTATCTTTATATATAGTGGATATCTTACTTTTTTATTATTGCCTCATGAAGGGAGATATTGCCCAGAGGATCCGAGTATTGACATATGCTTGCAGTTATGTCTTGCCTTGTCTCATCGTCAATCCCGATGGAGGGTGTCTATTCCAACCCAATTGTATTTAATCAAAACTAACTTTCCTTTAGAAAAAGGTTTCTTTCATTGATTAGTAAGGTTTATAATACCTTTGATCAGGGATAGAACATGGTAGGCTAATGCACGTTCCTTTCTTCTCCTGAGTGATCACCATTCTCTTACGGGTAGTACTTTTTTAGATACATTACATTCCAGGGATGTTGTAATACTTCACCTTTTGGGGTACTTAGATAATAAGACCCTTTTTCGGCAATGTCGTGTATGATGTAGGGCCCGTCCCATGTAGGAGCCAACTTTCCCCATTCCTTCTTTCTTTGATATGGTGGTATTTGACGCAGTACGTATTCCTCGACCACAAAGTTTCTAGGGATGACCCGCTTGTTGTATTCCCGAGCTAGCCTTCGTTGGTAGTTTACCATCTTTTTCAAAGCCACTTCCTGTCTTTCTTCAAGGTCATCCAGCTTTTCTAACATCAAGTCTGTTGTTAGATTCTTCTCCCATGCCTCCGTTTTTATTTTTGGAAGTATTATCTTCGTTGGGATGGCTTGCTTGGCCACGTAGGTTAGCAAGAATGGTGTTTCTCCGTAGTTGACCTTCTTGTAGTTCGATAGGCCCACTGAGGACATTATGCAATTGTTCGCACCACCTCTTCTTGTATGCTCCTAACTTCTTCTTTAAGTTCATCGTTATGGTTTTGTTGGTTGCCTCTGCTTCCATTGCTCTTAGGGTATATAGGAGTGGACTTGTTCTTCTGAATGTTGAAAGTATCAAACAACATGTCGATGTTTTTCCACCGCAATTGTTTGCCATTGTCCTGAAAATATGGCGGCTGGTATTCCGAACCTACGTATGATTTGCTCAAACAAGAATTTACAAACGTCAGTGTCCCTAATTCTTTCTAAAGGCTTTGCTTCCACCCACTTGGTGAAATAATTCGTAGCCACGATAAGGTATTTTCTTTTCGAGGTTCCCTCTATCAAGGGTCCGACAATATCAACCCCCCATTTGACAAATGGCCAAGGGTGATAGTGAGTTGGGCTCGTAGCTGGTGCTTTTATCTTCCTAGCAAAGCGTTGGCATCTTTCGCATCGCTTAGCTACGTTCTTTGAGTCTTCGTCCATGTAGCCGTAATATCCTTGCATTTGGCTTTGACCGCCAAGGACCTTCTTCCGCTATGGTTTCCTGCATCTCCGTTGTGTATATCGTGGAGTATTTTCCTCCCTTCGGTTCGTGAGAGGCACCACATTAGAGGTCCGAGAAATGACCTTCTATACAGTATTCCATCACCAAGGTTGTACATTGTTGCTTTTGATTCGAGCTTCCGAGCCTCCTTAACATCGAGTGGTAAGGTACCTTTTCCAGAATCTTGGTGGATTGGAATCCTCCAATCATCTTCTCGCTTCGTCTCCATTGTCTTCATCGACATGGATTGGTCCTTGTCGGACTCCCCCTTCGTCGTCGATTCTTTCATTTCTTCGTTCTTTTGTTTATCGCTTCTCTCATGGACCGAGTTTTACGAGAAAATGTTTCATGGTGCACGAGATGGGTCCTTCTATTGAAGGTTCGTAGATCCTTCCAATTTTCACGACGGTGGTGTTTCTATATTTTAGCATAAAAGATATAAATGCCAAGGCATCTGCGTGTCTGTTGTCTTTTCGACACACATGTCTGAACGTTACGTTGTTGATATTGGACGCATGCTCCTGAGATAGCTTTAAGTACGAAGATAGTACTGGATCCAAAGTTTGGTATTTGAGCTCGATTTGTCTAATGACCAGCTGTGAATCACTTGTCAACCAAACATATGATAAGCCCATCTCTCGTGCCAAGCGTGATCCATATATGCTCGCCTCATATTCATTGATGTTATTGGTGTATTGCTCGAATTCTAACCTAAATCTGTAGATGAGTCGGTCTTCGGTGGGGGTTGTTATTACAATCCCTATGCCTGCTCCCTCTCTGTTGGAGGAGCCATCTACGAATATCTCTCATCTTCGTGAGTTCTGAAGTTCCAGCAGATCTCCTGGTTCCCGCTTATATTCCTCCATTCCTAGGATGTCATTTATCTCCGCTTCATCATTTGAGAGGTTGATGCGCGAAAAGTCTGCCCAAGATCTGTGATTTCTCCGCCTATCTAGTTTCAAAGATTATGTGAAACTATTTGATCATGGCATTCCATTTTGCCACCCTTCCAATTTTCTCCGTGATATCGAGGATTTGCCCTATCTGAGCCTTCGTGAAGACTCGGATGGTATGTGCATCAAAACATATCCTTAGTTTTTGTGTTGCCACTACTAAGGAATATATAAGTTGCTCCACTTTGGTGTAGTTACGCTCCGCTGAACTGAGTGTCTTGCTGATGTAGTAGATGGGTTTTTCTCCTTGCCCTTGGTCTCTACTAATACTGCGCTCACAGCATAGCTTGTTGCTGCTAAGTATAAGGTGAGTATTTCACCTGGCTCCGGCTTTTGTAGGATGGGTACTGAAGTCAAGTATACCTTGATATTTTGGAAGGATCGCTCGCACTCCAGTGGTCCACATGAACCTGCTTCCTTTCCTCAGTGTGTCGAAGAATGCTTTGCATTTGTCCGATGACCTTGCTATGAATCTTCCCATGGAGGCTAAGATTCCATTTACCTTTTGTACTTCTTTTAGTGTTTTTGGAGATGTCATCTCCATTATTGCTCTGACCCTTTCGGGGTCCACTTCTATTCATCGTTTAGTTACCAAGTACCCTAGGAATTTTCCTGAGGTTACTCCAAACATGCATTTCTCCAGGTTTACTTTCATGTGAAAGTTTCTTATAGCTTCAAATATCTTCCTTAGATCTGACAGGTGATTTTTCGCCTTTCGCTCTTGAATATCATGTCGTCCACATAGACCTCTAGTATCTTGCTTATCCATGGCTTAAAGATTTTGTCTACCAATTTGGTATGTTGCCCCCAGTTCTTTAGTCCAAAAGGCAACCTTGTATAACAATACAAGCCTCGTGGGGTAAAAGAATGTAGTATGCTCTGTTCTTGTTCTGCAAGGGCAATTTGGTTGTAACCCGGAGTAGCCATCCATGAAGGATAATCTCTGGTGACCTTCGATTGCGTTGAACAACTGGTCAATATTTGGCAGCGGGTAGTCTGTCCTTGGGGCACGCCTTGTTGAGATTGCTAAAGTCGATGCAAATGCGTACGCCTCCGTTCTTCTTAGGTACGATGACCATGTTGGATATCCACGTAGGATACTTGACTTCATGTATGAATCCTGCTGATATGAGCTTTTGCAACTCCTTTTCTATTGCCTCTTGGTAGATCTCTGCCACCTTGCGGATACGTTGCTTGAATGGTGGCATTTCTGGTTTGAGCCGAAGGTGGTGGGAGACCAAATTCGGGTCAATTCCTGGCATGTCTTCCATTGACCACGCAAAGATATCTGCGTGATCCTGTAGTAGCCTTTGTAGTTGCATCTCCTCGTCCTCTTCTAGTAAAGTTCCGATGTTGATCATCTTTGGTTCCGCCTCCGTTCCGATGTTGATTTTCTTTGTTGGTTCCACCGGTGAGAAGGTTTGTTTCGAGGTCATTGAGAGACTTCAGTAATTGTCATTTGGTGGAGATATCCGCTGCTGGTGTTGCGGATGTTCTTACTTCTTGAACCGAGGGGCTTGGTACTTTGAAGCCTCCATATTTTACTTCGATGGCATTTTCCTTTCGTCTTTTCTTTCGTGTTGTTGTGCGAAACTCTTTCTTCGTTGAGTCGACCTCGGCTAGATTGCATAGCCTTGCATCTTGTTGATCACCTTTGATTTCTATTTCACCCATGGGTATAGGAATCGAAGGTATTGGTGATAGGTCGAGGTTGTTCCTCTCAACCGATGGACCCATACCGCAGTCCCATGATGACGTTGTAGAGCGAAGGTGCTTCCACAACCACGTAACCTTGTATTGGTTACTAAGGGTCTTGCGCGTACACTGCAAGACGATTTCTCCTTTTGGTCTAGATCTTTGCTCCGTTGAAACCGTATATTGTACAAGTGGACGAATCCATTTGCTTCATTTTGTCAAACCCATACGTAAGTAGGGTTAGTAGAACAATACATTTAGCGAGTTGCTCCCATAAATGAGGACCTTCGTAAAATTCCACCCATGTATTGGTAGAGTGATCACAAGTGGATCGTTGTGCATCCCGAGTTCCCCGGTTGACGTCTCTTGTTGAGAATGTTAATGGCGTGGCCATCCATTCTTCCCAAGTGCTAGTGGGTGGTCCACTTAGCTTGAGCACCTCGTGGGATTCTAACTTTCTTGTTTAGAGCTAACTCGAAGATGTCTTCGAGTAGCTCCTACAACCTCCGCTGGAGAAGGTGATCATGTTGATGTATTTGTTGTCCCGAGGAAGTTCTACCCTTTTCTTGGGGGCTACCTCGGGCGTCGGCCGCTTGGATTTGCACATACTCCATGAACTTGCCTTCGTCTATGAATCTCTCAATCGTGTTCCGTAGGTGATAGCATGTGTCGGTTTGTATGCCCGTGGTACTGGTGGTACTCACGGTACTCTTAGCCTCCTTTGTTTTATCTGGTTGCTTTCCTCTAATATTTGGGTAAGGAAAGCCCGGCTTTGCTCCTTCCTTGCTTAGAATGTGAGAGAACGTTATGTTCAGCTTTGTGTAGATTTTATCTACAAATTCTTCTCTTCATTTTCCTCTTTTGCCATCTCCGTATTTGGATATTTTGTCTCGAGAGCTGGTTCTGCCCCCGGATTCGTTTTGTCTCTTAAGTATCTCCGTAGTCGGTTCCAAAGAGTTGGTTCGTTGCAGAGCTGTTGTTGCCTTTGTTTGCGCCCTGGGGTTGTCCTTATGGATTTCTTCAAGTATGATGTAACGATCTTGGACGAACCTAAGCTCTCCTTCGGAGTCAAGGGCTCGGTTGTGAAGCTCCACGAAGATAGCTGTGGTTCTATCAAGTATGTACTTATAGCAGTTAATGCTAATTTTCGGGATTGACTTTCCCGATTGCTTGGCATGTCTTCGCCACATGTCTGTGTATTGCATCAATGTTTCCTGGGTCCTATAGATAAAGAAAATAGCCTATCTAACCCTTCCTTTGTTAACTTGTTGTACATGTACGTATCCAAGAACACCGTAGACAATTGCTCAAAAGAGTCAATTGAGTAAATTTTCATACCATGCCAATGCCGATCCCGATCAAGCTTGCGGGAAGTACCTACAAAGTGAAAAAGCGAGGGTCTAACAACCACACCCAATATTTCGCTTAGCAATCTATATGGACAAACTACAATATACTTTCTAGAGAATCAACTAGACAGTCAGACTCAATCTAGATAAAAAGTATATCAAAGAGTTTATATCTCAATCTCTCGATTTGATTTACTCAAGCAAATAGAAATCTGCGAGTCTTTATCAAAGAGAGATAACTTGGATGGAACCAAAGACCAATATCCAAGTGTCAATCAATTTAAATCAACAACCCAAAAGGTCGGATATTCTAATTGATTGAACAACGCACAACCTTGTGATATTTCAATTATATAAACAAATATAATGCGGAATAGAAATAACACAGACAAATTTTGTTAACGAGGAAACCGAAAATGCGAGAAAAACCCCGGGACCTAGTCCAGATTGAACACACAATGTATTAAGCCGCTACGAGACTCTAGCCTACTCCAAATTAACTTAGGTCTGGACTGTAGTTGAACCCCAATCAATCTCACACTGATCCAAGGTACAGTTATGCTCCTACGCCTCTGATCTCAGCAGGATGCTACGTACTTGATTCCCTTAGCTGATCTCACCCACAACTAAGAGTTGCTACGACCCAAATTCAAAGACTTTAATAAATAAATCTGTATCACACAGAAAAGTCTGCAGAATAGATAAATCTGTCTCACATGAATAAACATATGAGTTTTGTTCCGTCTTTTGATAAATCAAGGTGAATAGGAACCAATCAATAACCCGGACTTATATTCCCGAAGAACAGCCTAGTATTAATGATCACCTCACAATAATCTTAATCGCAAGAATGAAATAAGATATTGCGGAATCACAAACGATGAGACGAAGTGTTTGTGATTTCTTTTCTATCTTGCCTATCAGAGATATAAATCTCAAGTCAATTATTTCAATTGTACTCGGACGATAGAAACAGCAAGATCAGATCACACAACTACAAGAAAAGTAGTATCGGTCTGGCTTCACAATCCCAATGAAGTCTTTAAGTCGTTAACCTGGTTTTAGAAGAAGAAAACCAAAGTTTAAAAGAGAATCGACTCTAGCTTAGCAAACTAGTATCACACATAAAGTGTGGGGATTAGGTTTCCCAGTTACTAGAGTTCTCCCTTATATAGTCTTTCAAATCAGGGTTTGCAATCAAAGTTAGCTTAGTAACAAAGCATTCAATATTCACCGTTAGATGAAAAAACTGATTAGATTCAAGATAATATTTCTCAACCGTTGGATCGAAAACTTAGCTTTTTACACACAAACGAAATGTTCAATTTTGGGTTTATGAACCGTACCCAAACATTAACATTTGTTGGTTCAACAAAAGTCAACCAAATGGTTAGCCATATGATCACTCTCATATCAACCATATTCTTCTTCACCGTTCAAATGACTCAAATGAACTAGTTAGAGAGTTGTTCAATTGCTTAGATCTTATGTAACTACACAAGACACAATCGAAGCAAAAACGGTTTGATTCACTCGAATCGGTTCATGAACTTTATAGCCACGGTTTGCAAAAGCATTCCTTAGTTTATATAAACATTAGTTCAAGAACAACCGGTTTTAGATATAACCTACTCAAGTTCGCGGACTGGGTTCTCGGACTTAAGCTCATGGAAGGAGTACACAAACTCCAGCAGAAATTCTCGGGTGAGAACTTCCACCAGTTCGCGGACTTGGCTTGCGCCACTTCCATTTCTCTTGATCAACAAAGTTCGCAAACTTTGGTTCAAGGAATAAGGACTTATACATATATGTGTTTCCACAACAATGCTTATATCCTACCAATGGTTATGTAATCTAAACTCTCATTTCAATCATTGAAACATTCTCAGAGAATGTTATATAGCCGTTATTCACAGACCATTTTTCGTTAGAGCAATTTCCAAAGTGATTGAAACATATCATGACTTTCGTCACTAGGTAAAGATGAATTCGGTTAAAGCGAAAGCTTACCAACACATATTTCGAGAAATAGATAGGCGAGTTAAACTCGGCTCGAAATAGAAATGTGTATAATGAAAGTCTATACATCTAAACGACTTTTGTCTCAAGAGTATGAGATAGAGTAAATAGACTTTTGAGTGACAGATAAGTTCAAGTCTCCACATACCTTTTAGCCGATGAAGTTCCACGGGTTCCTCGAGTAGTCCTTCGTCTTGTATGATGATTGCCATGGAGTTCTTGAGCTCAAATACACTTTCTATCCTAGTCCGAGACCTTTAGCTACATAGGCTAGAAATCAAGACTTATAGTTTTGATCACTAACATTGACAAACATGCTTGAGATAGCAACGCATGCGAGTTCGACCGAGCAATGCTTTAACAATCTCCCCCTTTGTCAATTTTAGTGGCAAAACTATTAATACACATGGAATACAAAAAATAAATAAATAAACTCTTGTAGCTCCTATTCCACATGTCTAATCTTCAACATTACTCGAAATCTTCGTCACTTCCAAGTACTCCAATGATCCCAAAGGTTGTAAGTTTAGCATCATCGTTGTTGAAAATCCGTAGCTATAACAATAAGAAAACAAGAGTTCTCAATCATTGTTATATAGTGTCATAGTATCATTACACAGCGTCAAAGTCCAATTTGTATCACAACTTCAACAACAATACTATGGTGATATGTATCACTCCCCCTTAGTCAATACTCCATCTCACATGGAAACCACTCCCCCTTACATAATGATCCAAAAACCATATGTATTTGTAGTGTGAACTACATATTAATTCTCCCCCTTTTTGTCAATAAAATTGGCAAAGGTACAAGAACGGGATCCTAATGAAATTTCCGAAAGAGACATTTCATGACCAAAAGAAAGTAACACACATCATATTATTTAGATGCAATCATAAAGCCGAAGCTAAATGCATTCATCAAGAAGTTTAAAGATACAAGATAACCCATATAATATTCCACAGCCGCACTCCCCACAAAGATATGGCAATTAAGCGCTAGTTCAAAAAGAACTCTCCCCCATAATATGTCATTCCTGAAAGAACAACAAGAGCGACCTTAATTTCGAAGGAAAAAAAAGGATTTCTTTGGAAATAAAAAATCACATACAAGTATGAATTTGAATCCAAAATACTCAATTAAATTAACCACAAGAGAAACCATGACTAATTTAATCGAAATACACAACCAAACTAATCACAAAAAGTAATCAATTTAATTGGCCATACTCACATAAGAGAATCTATGGAGCAATGACTATGTTAATCATGAAAATAACCAACTCAATCAAAAGTGCTCAAACATAAGAAAACTTATGGAGTCATAACTAAATAACCAAACATGATGATAATTTAGTTCAATATGCTCGACATAAAACCTTATGGAACAACAACAAAGCTAACCATGAAAATAATCAACTTTGATTGTTTTAGTGCTCAACATAAGACACATTACGGAGCCTCACGGTAATACACAAAAAATATGGATCATGGAAGATCAATTACTGCGGAATACACAAGGATTCATTCTATTTTCCATCACAATTTGCACTATGACATACAATAAACATAATCCTTGAAAACAAAAGATTTTAACCTATCTTCCATCAATAATTGACAATATAGGCTTAAATTTTATATTTGTCAAAAGTCCATTCATTCCTTTATCAATATAAGAATATCGATTTACGAAAGACTTTACTTTTGACAAGATATGGGACAATCATAGTTCACGGACGCAAACACACATATCCCATAAACAAATTGCAATATATAAAACCATAAAGATTAATACTGCAAAAATCATCTTCCAAACAAGTTTAGAATTTAAACCAATAAATCTAAAAACATGGAGATAAGAACGTTGGACATAGCTATGTGTAATCACAATAATGGCTATTCCAAACTCTAGTTATTCTTCTAACAAAAACAGAAAAATAGAAGATTTACTAGACAAAAAAAAAAAACAAATCAAAAATAGACTTGTATGCCGATGCCGAACACAAATTGAAGTCATATGGATGGTTCTGGAATCTCATGAATCTTGAGATCGTTGAACTTGTGATCGACAGCATCTACTGCATCTTTAGAAAAGATATCTTCATTGAAAAGATCCTTAATTTGTGCTTTCATAAGACCAAGGTCATATGTAACCTTTTCCAACTCAGTTCTTAACACATCAAGACTTTTCAAGGTATCAACAAGCTGCAGTTTTTCTTCCTTGTAATATTTAAGAAAGTCATGAACCACTTCAGCAGAGATCATTTCCTCTTTCTCAATATCCTTATGTGTATATGTAAAGTAACATGAGGCATTGGGATGATCATCGTTAACAAGAGTTATTTTCTTCCTCCCTTTGGACTCAAAACCAATACCTTTAGCAAGAAAGCCTCTAGCAAAACCACAAGTTCTTGTAGAGGAAGACATTCTTGACAAAACACACAAATCCAGAGTATGCAAACGTGACTCAAGGGTTTGGTATTTAAAGGTTTCTTAGGGAAGAAGATTTTTAGGGTTTTCAAACTGTTGACTCGTGATGATAACGTGTGTACACATACGAATACAACATGACCCACAAGGAATTAAAAAAAAATAATTTTGTTTTGCTATATAAGACTTCGCAAATGCCTTAATAAATTTCTTTGATTATCAGCGAAGAAATTTAGAGCATAAGTGTAGCAGACCTCCTAATTGCAATAAGAAGTGCATAAAGAAGAGAGAAACAATAATGAATACTACAAATACCATTTTAGGCAATATTGTCTGCGGACACTAGTTTAGCTATAAACGATAAGAAAATAGCTCAACTAAGCAGAACAAAAAGAATGCCACAGTATACTTGAATCTTACACATCTTGCTCAACAGATTTTTATGAGCAAGTTCTTAATCCTTGTGATTAATTAGATCACGAAAGTATGAGCTATGAGCTCATTAAAATTATCCTTGTTTCAATCATGATTGTTTATTTGATCGAGATCTCATGAAGTCTCTTTTTCCTTCGAATCTAGAGAGATCTCTTTTTATGTGAAAAATTATCATAAAACTGCCAGGACCAAAACCCTAGTTAATATCCCCATCAAAATACGAGACATAGTTAGAGTTCTTACGTGAAGAATTTTGACTTGAGGAATAAGAAGACGATGAATTGTTGAAACTGTATTCGTTTGATTTCTTTATATTCTTCAATTATCTTCATTCAGTTATGTTATTTCGGGATCATCGTCAATCGGAATTATTTTCTTTCTTTCGATAGTTTATTGAAAATTAACCACGGAGCGAAGGAGGGACCGGCTACATGGGGATTTCATTCTTAGGTAATAAAACATCAGGATCGAATGAGCAAGGTGATTAATTAGCACAAATGAGTTGTTTCTATTTTTATTATGTTTTTTATTTTGAGGAATTAATTTGAAGGAAACATCTTTTTATTGAAAATATAAAAAATTATATTGAGGCCATCTTCTCATGAAATTAGGGAAATAATAAAAAATGAGGACGAGACTAGGGGATAGTGATTCTTGTTGAGGAGGAAGACTTCTTATTTTGATGATTTCTTTATATTCTTCTTGCACCATTTTATTTAGGACATTTGAGGAACTCTAGGAGCCGTCTAATCTTTCGATTCTAAAGTTGTTTGAATTAATTCTGGCATGATCTTGAGCCTTTTTCTTGTCTACAACAAGTATAAGCAACATACATTTGAGACATAGAACTTCATTTGAATCGGCGATTTCTTTATATTCTTCAATTATCTCTATCGGGGATTTCAACAGTTGTTTCGAAGGAATTAACTTGATCTTCTTTCGGGTGATTCTTGTTAAGTAATACGCTTTAGGACGAAAACCAAGTACGAAAACCTGGTTTAGACATACGAATGTCAGTTACACCTTTGAGAATCAAATATAAGGTGTGTTGAAGTTGAACCAAGGTGGTTTTATTCAACCTAGAGTTTCTCTTTTGTTTAGCAGAGCCTTTTGCATCGCAAAATAGGCATACTTTCTGATCACAGAAGTGATTAGAAAAAGTAGTCTTAACAACCTTGTTAGGAGATTTATTCCTTCCATGTGATGTGGAACACCTTTGGTCAATGGGAAATTCAGACACATTCTTTTTGACAGGAAGGGATTCCGATTTTACTTCTGGAGAAATGTTTTTAGTCGTAGCAGAAGCACTTGGTATATTAGATCGCTTAGAGCATCCTTGAATAAAGAGTTTCTTCAAGCGATGTTCTACATCCGTGGCATCCTTTTTGAGGCTTGCCTCGAGAACCATATGGGAGGAGTGATCCTCAATATTTTCTTTGAAATTGCATTCCCTTATTACACCAAGGAAATTATTGACATGATATTTCAACCGATTAAATCTATCAGCTTGAATTCTAATGATATTTAGAATCAAATCACTCTCTTTAGTTGTTTCCCGTTCATTTAGAGAGATAGACTCTTTTGAAGGGTAATCGGAAAAACATATGTCGCAGCCTGTCTGTCTTGTTTGAACACAAGGTTCGTCTATATTTGAGATTGAAGAATCTTTCTCTTTAATAGAAGCAGACGAGACAAAGCTTTTATTTCTGGTAACACGTTTATCGAAGATAGTACCGTCCATCCTCAGATCGCTACAAACACAAAATTGTAAGGTCTTAAACGTGTTTGCCTGCTCTGATACCAATTGAAAAAGCGTGGGTCTAACAAACACACCCAATATTTCGCTTAGAAATCTGTATGGACAAACTAAAATATACTTTCTAGAGAATCAACTAGACAATCAGACTCAATCTAGATAAAAGTATATCAAAGAGTTTATATCTCAATCTCTCGATTTGAATTACTCAAGCAAATAGAAATCTGCGAGTCTTTATCAATGAGAGATAACTTGGATGGTACCAAAGACCAATATCCAAGTGTCAATCAATTTAAATTAACAACCCAAAAGGTCGGATATTCTAATTGATTGAACAACGCACAACCTGTGATATTTCAATTATATAAACAAACATAATGCGGGATAGAAATGACACAGACACCAGAATTTTGTTAACGAGGAAACCGCAAATGCAAAAAACGGGACCTAGTCTAGATTGAACATTTTGTATTAAGCCGCTCTGAGACTCTAGCCTACTCCAAATTAACCCGGTCTAGACTATAGTTGAACCCCAATCAATCTCACACTGATCCAAGGTACATTTATGATCCCACACCTCTGATCCCAGCAGGATGCTACGTACTTGATTCCGTTAGATGATCTCACCCACAACTAAGAGTTGCTACGACTCAAAGTCGAAGACTTTAATAAACAAATATGTATCACGGAAAAGTCTCTGAGAATAGATAAATCAAGTCTCCCACGAATAAACCTATGAGTTTTGTTCCGTATTTTGATAAATCAAGGTGAACAGGAACCAATCAATAACCCGGACTTATATTCCCGAAGAACAACCTAGTATTATTGATCACCTCATAATAATCTTAATCGACGCAGCGAAAAAATATATTACGGAATCACAAACGATGAGACGAAGTGTTTGTGATTTCTTTTCTATCTTGCCTATCGGAGATATAAATCTCAAGCCAATTATTTCAATTGTACTCATATGATAGAAACATCAAGATCAGATCACACAACTACAAGAAAAGTAGTATCGGCCTGGCTTCACAATCCCAATGAAGTCTTTAAGTCGTTAACCTTTGGTTTTAGAAGAAGAAAACCAAAGGTTAAAGGAGAATCGACTCTAGATTAGCAAACTAGTATCACACGTAAAGTGTGGGATTAGGTTTCCCGGTTGCTAGAGTTCTCCCTTATATAGTCTTTCAAATCAGGGTTTGCAATCAATGTTAGCTTAGTAACAAAGCATTTAATATTCACCGTTAGATGAAAACCTGATTAGATTCAAGCTAATATTTCTCAAACCGTTGGATCGAAAACTTAGCTTGTTACACACAAACGAAATGTTCAATTTTGGGTTTATGAACCGTACCTAAACATTAACATTTGTTGGTTCAATAATAGTCAACCAAATGGTTAGCCATATGATCACTCTCATATTAACCATATTCTTCTTCACCATAACTAGTTCAAATGACTCAAATGAACTAGTTAGAGAGTTTTTCAATTGCTTAAATCTTATGTAACTACACAAGACACAATCGAAAAAAAAACGGTTTGATTCACTCGAATCGGTTCATGAACTTTATAGCCACGGTTTGCAAAAGCATTCCTTAGTTTATATAAACATTAGTTCGAGAACAACCGGTTTTAGATATAACCTACTCAAGTTCGCGGACTGGGTTCGCGGACTTAAGCTCATAGAAGGAGTACACAAACTCCAGCAGAAATTCTCGGGTGAGAACTTCCGCTAGTTCACGGACTTGGCTTGCGCCACTTCCATTTCTCTTGATCAACAAAGTTCGAAAACTTTAGTTCAAGGAATAAGGACTTTTACATATATTTGTTTCCACAACAATGCTTATATCCTACCAATGGTTATGTAATCTAAACTCTCATTTCAATCATTGAAACGTTCTCATAGAACGTTATATAGCCGTTATTCACATACCATTTTTCATCAGAGTAATTTCTAAAGTGATTGAAACATATCATGACTTTCGTCACTAGGTAAAGATGAATTATGTTAAAGCGAAAGCTTACCAACACATATTTTGAGAAATAGATAGGCGAGTTAAACTCGGCTCGAAATAGCAAATATGTATAATTAAAGTCTATACGTCTAAACGACTTTTGTCTCAAGAGTAGGAGATAGAGTAAATAGACTTTTGAGTGACAGATAAGTTCAAGTCTCCACATACCTTTTAGTCGATGAAGTTCCACCGGTTCCTCGATTAGTCCTTCGTCTTGTATGATGATTTCCATGGAGTTCTTGAGCTCAACTAAACTTTCTATCCTAGTCTGAGACCTTTAGCTACATAGGCTAGAAATCAAGACTTATAGTTTTGATCACTAACATTGACAAACATGCTTGAGATAGCAACACATGCGAGTTCGACCGATCAATGCTACACAAAGTACCACCTCATCTCTTTCCCAATGGGCAAGGACACGAGTGTAGTATCGTAGGTGGGCTGCGGGATCAGAGGTACCGTTGTATGCCTAAAACGTAGGTATTGGGCATTTCGCAGGGATGGGTTCCCTCAAAATGCGAAAATACAACGGAGATGTTGTCGCTTCTTGTAGCACTTGAAAAGGCGAGGATACCTAAATATACCTCAAGCTAAAACTTTTCCTACCTATAAGTCATTTCTCCGAAAGTGATTGTCTATGGACTGAGTCGAGATAATACAACTAATCGGTTCACACTTCGTGTGATCGTCTATGGATACGAGATCGAGAGAATACAACAACAAAGTATGTTTACTTGATAAAAGGGTTCGGACTTAAGCAAACACAATAAGATTGCTTATCAAGTAAATAGGAATTAACGTTTGTGTAATTTACTTTAATTATAATAAAACAATTATAATGCGGAAAATAAAAGTAAATGACACAACAAGATTTTGTTAACGAGTAAATCGCAAATGCAGAAAAACCCAGGGACCTTGTCCAGAATTGAATACTCTCAGGATTAAGCCGCTACACAAAATTAAACCAACTTTGTATAGTTGAGACCAAGCAACCAAACCTATAGTTCACCTAGTTCCGTTTGTATTCCCACGCCTCCAACTTATGAATAAGTCATGTACTTGGAACAATTCCTTTGGTTCGTATTCCAAACATTAAAGGAACAACAAATCTGTTTGGTAGCAACTCTCTTCAACCAAGTGATGTGAGTTCGACAAAGGCTCTTCTGTTTATCTCAATAAACTCCTTCGTCATGTTCTTAGATCTATCTTATTCTCAACTACCGAAGTAATTGTTAAGATTTTGCAATCAATACTTTTAATCACAAAGAATTGTATTGATGCTGATCTACACAACTAATCAATCCAATCTACCACAAGGATAAACCGATTATAGTTGGATCCTCTTATACCGAAACAAGTATTGTGCACACCAAAGATTATGAACCCCAAATCAGAAATCTTCAATATCTTCAAATCTTCTTAGATCTTTAATAAACACCTGCACGCAACAACTTGAATCTCTTGTGATCAATCATGCACAGAACGAAGTCTGTTAACAATGGATTATCACAAGATCGTCTTTAGAACTTCAAACAGTATAAAGATCCCTGTCGAAACTTCCATCTAGTTTGAGTGAATCTTATATTAGAAGAGAAGATTCTCAAGCATAAAAAAAACTAGGTGCAATCAAAGTTCAACCACCGTTAGTCAATTAAATCAATCAAAAACACAAGATAAACCGCAATTATCTAGTTTCCGACCAACGGTACTAATAGAGCTTCTCAATCCCAAAGACGACTTTACACTGAGCGGTCGTAAGAGATTTCGCCTAATTAGGTTACTCTCCTCTCCGAATGGTCAGCTACACCAGTAACAACACAACCGAGGAAGTTTGCTGTCAAGAAGGATTAGTTTGCTAGAAATGCAAACTAAAATGTATTTATAGACAAGGAAGTTTGGACACCAAGGAATTTCCAAAACCGAAAATATTCTCAAGATATGCAATATATTCCAAATTCGGTTTCCATAATTCCTGGAAATGCTCTGTCCAAAATAATGACCGAAAATCTCTTTGGAAAATCTTCAACTAGTAAATGCACATTACTAATTCTCATTTTCCTAAAATAAAATTAAAAACCTTAAATAAAAAATTCTTAACTTATTTATCTTTCGATCCTGGGATTTGCTTCCTTTAGCTATAAGGAATAACTTTGAACAATTAAAGATAAACATTACAGCACATGTTCCAAGTATGTCGGCATCCTTACTTTATAAGTCCTCTTTCATACTTACAACCTTGAAACCGATTTTCCACACTTCCAAACAAGTTTAGAATTGGTTCATCTGACTTTCAAGAACTATGTGATTGATCAGGAACACTCAATCACAAATCATGGGTTTAACGGTTCTACCAAAACAAATTTCGGTTCTACCTCCATGTGATTATTGTGCGTAGTCACACTAGCTTTCCAAAATCCGGTTGACTAGGTACTAGGATCTGTTCCCCACATATATATGGTATCTAACTTATATGTGTTGCACATGTTCATAGGATCGGTTCCCCTTTGCCTAAAAACGTGTTGCACATGTCCATAGGATCGGTTCCCCTTTCTGCTAAAAACTTGTTGCACCTCATACAAGGATCGATTCCCCTTTGTGATGTATTTCACCTCTTACTAGGATCGGTTCCCCTTTACCCAGAGTCGGTCATACATAAAATCACAAACTCGATCATACCATCTCAGGTGATTACTTAAGATCGGTTTCACTAATAAAAGTCATACCAATACATAAGTCAAGCCTTTGTGAATAGTTTTACCAAGAACATAAACAAGTCATGAGCGGTTATATTAAATCACACATATTGGTTGTTCACAAGATATCCAATGTATAACAATACCAATAACGCCTGGCGATTTCCTTTTCGATTCATAAAACAAGTTTATGAACTTACTTCCTTAAAACACATGCATTGTTTCCTAGGATGAAATCCTCACCTCATACCCATGCATAATCTCAATAACATTTCAACGATTATGTCGATGTCTTATCTACAAAGTTTAATGGTTAAGCAATAAACCTCGTATTGAATTCCTTAATACCACGTCTATCTAGAGTGTTCATGCTTCGCAGTTTTGTTTTCAATATGCACGACTTGAAAGATACGTTAGGGAATGAAACATTTCAAGTCAAATATCACTAACCTCAAGTGGAAGGATGATGTTGTCGTTGTATCTTCTTACTTCTTCAAGTCTTCGCAATACTTGTAAGGTCTCATATCCTAATACTTTCAAGATAACCTATACGAAGTTGACTCTAGTACATAATCAAGCGACTCTTAAAATGAGTTTTGATTCACTAAAATATGACAACCAAACTTGACATACCAACGCTTGGTGAGTTCAACAGAGCTATGCTCTAACCGCACTTCTTCCAAGTCTTACGCATGCGTGGCCGGTTTTTAGTCCTTGTATCTCCTTCTGCATCTTCTCCATTTGCTCCATAACCATGTTCACATTGTGAGCATCTCTAGAAAATGCCTCATCGTAGTATGACTGAGAGGGATTGTATGTTGGATCAGTTTCATCTGGATCGTGGCATGTTTTTCTGGCTCCCCCTGGTGGGTTAGCCTTTGGTGGGTTAAGATCCACCCTTCGTCTTCCTGAGATAGCTCCGTTCTCACGCATCTTTAACGGAGGGTGAGTTTGGGAACCTTCGATATGTACGTCCAGCATATCTTTTAGGTTTTGGTTCTCCCGGGCAATCATGTGCATTGCATCCTCATGCTCCTTGTTACGGAGTAGCAAAGCTGCTACTTGTGTTGTCATTTGATCTTCATTGTGGATTCCACCACCCTGAGGAGTGCTGTCGGTCGGATCCTCAGAGTCATCTACTCCTTCTTCTATGACTGGAGCGTCGGGATCTATCTGGATCGGGGTTAGGTTTCCCAACCCTCGTCTCGTAGGAACTAAGTGAAAAACCGGGGGTACAACAACCGCACCCAATATTCGATTAGCAATCTGTATGGACTAACTCCAATATACTTTCAAGAGAATCAACTAGACTCAATCTTAATAAAGTATATCAAAGAGTTATAATATCTCGATCTCTCGATTTAATTCTTACTCAAGCAAATAGAAATCATGAGTCTAATTAAATATAAGAAAGATAACTTGGATGGTACCAAAGACCAATATCCAAGTGTCAATCAATGTAAATCAACAACCAAAGGTTGGATATTCTAATTGATTGAACTAACGCACAACCTGTAATATTTCAATTATACAACAAAATATAATGCGGAATAGAAATAACAAAGACACCAGAAGTTTTGTTAGTGAGGAAACCGCAAATGCAGAAAAACCCCGGGACCTAGTCCAGATTGAACACACACTGTATTAAGCCGCTACAGACACTAGCCTACAACAAACTAACTTCGGTCTGGATTGTAGTTGAACCCCAATCAATCTCACACTGATCCAAGGTACAGTTGCGCTCCTTACGTCTCTGATCCCAGCAGGATACTACGCACTTGATTCCCTTAGCTGATCTCACCCATAACTAAGAGTTGCTACGACCCAAAGTCGAATACTTTAATAAACAAATCTCTATCACACAGAAATGTCTACGGTAATAGATAAATCTGTCTCCCACAGAAATACCTACGAGTTTTGTTCCATCTTTTGATAAATCAAGGTGAACAGGAACCAATTGATAACCCGGACTTATATTCCCGAAGAACATCCTAGTATTATCAATCACCTCACAATAATCTTAATTGACGCGGAGAAAGAAGATACTGTGGAATCACAAACGATGAGACGAAGATGTTTGTGACTAATTTTATATCTTGCCTATCGGAGATATCAATCTCAAACCAATCGTTACGATTGTACTCAATACGATAGAAACATCAAGATCAGATCACACAACTACAAGAAAGTAGTATCGGTCTGGCAAGCCACAATCCCAATGAAGTCTTCAAGTCGTTAACCTACAGGGTCTCGGTAAGAAACCTAAGGTTAAAAGAGAATCGACTCTAGCTTATACAACTAGTATCACACAGGAGGTGTGGGGTTTACGTTTCCCACTTGCTAGAGTTCTCCGTTATATAGTCTTTCAAATCAGGGTTTGCAATCAATGTTAGCTTAGTAACAAAGCATTCAATATTCACCGTTAGATGAAAACCTGATTAGATTCAAGCTAATATCTTTCAACCGTTGGATTGAAAACTTAGATTGTTACACACAAATGAAATGCACGTATTTAGGTTTGTGTAACCGTACCCAAACATGTACATTTGTTGGTTCAACAATAGTTAACCAAATTGTTAGTCATATGAGCACTTTCATATTAACCATATTCTTCTTCACCATAACTAGTTCAAATGACTCAAATGAACTAGTTAGAGAGTTGTTCAATTTCTTAGATCTTATAAAAGTATACAAGACACAATCGAAGCAAAAACGATTTGATTCACTCGAATAGATTCATGAACTTTATAGCCACGGTTTGCAAACTTGCATTCCTTAGTTAATATAAGTATAAGTTCACAAATAATCGTTTTTAGATATAACCAACCTAAGTACGCGGACTTAAGTACCCGGAATAAGCTTGTAACAAGTTTACAAACTCCAGCAGATTTTCTCGGGAAGAGAACCTCCGAAAGTACGCGGACTGGGTTCGCGGACTCTTGTTCCGGTTTTCCTGATCAACAAAGTAAGCATACTTTGGTTCAAGGAATAAGTACTTATACATGTATGCGTTTCCACACAATGCTTATATCCAATAATGGTTATATAATCTAAACTCTCATTTCAATCATTGAAACATTCTTAGAGGACGTTATATAGTTGTTATTCACAAACCATTTTTCGCCAAAGCCATTTTCAAAGTGATTGAAACATAACATGACTTTCGTAACTAGGTAAAGATGAACTTGGTCAAAGCGAAAGCTTGCCAACACATATTTAGAGAAATAGATAGGCGAGATAAACTCGGCTCGAAATAGCAAATGTGTATAATCAAAGTCTATATAGAAAAACGACTTATGTCTCAAGATAGGAGATAGAGTAGATAGACTTTTGAGTGATAGATAAGTTCAAGTCTCCACATACCTTTTAGTCGATGAAGTTCCACCAGTTCCTTGAGTAGTTCTTCGTCTTGTATGGTGATCGCCATGGAGTTCTTGAGCTTAACTACACTTTGTATCCTAGTCCGAGACTTAGCTATAGTAGACTAGAAATCAAGACTTATAGTTTTGATCACTAACATTTCCAAACATGCTTGAGATAGCAACGCATGCGAGTTCAACCGAGCAATGCTCTAACAATCTCCCCCTTTGTCAATTTTAGTGACAAAACTATCAATACATATGGAATACAAAAATAAATAAATAAACTTTTGTATTTCCTATTCCACATGCCTAATCTTCAACATTACTCGAAATCTTAGTCACTTCCAAGTACTCCAATGATCCCAAAGGTTGTAAGTTTAGCATCATCGTTGTTGAAAATCCGTAGCGAGAAAACAAGAATTCTCAATCATTGTTATACAGTGTCATAGTGTTATTACACATCATCAAAGTTCAATTGTATCACAACTTCGACAACAATACTATGGTGATATGTATCACCCCCCCTTAGTCAATACTCCATCTCACATGGAAACCACTCCCCCTTACATAATGATCCGAAAACCATATGTATTTGTAGTGTGAACTATATATTAATTCTCCCCCTTTTTGTCAATAAAATTGGCAAAGTTACGAAAACGGGATCCTAATGAAAATTTCCATAGAGACATTTCATGACCAAAAGAAAGCACATATCAACTTATTTAGATGCAATCATATAGCCGAAGCTAAATGCTTTCATCAAGGAGTTTATAAAGATACAAGATAACCCCTATAATATTCCACAGCCGCACTCCCCACAAAGAATTGGCAATTAAGCACAAGTTCAATTAAGAACTCTCCCCCATAAAATGTCATTCCTGAAAGAACAACAAAAGTGACCTTAATTTCAAAAGAAAATAAGGATTTCTTTGGACATAACAAATCACATACGAATATGAATTTGAATCCAAAAATACTCAATTAGATTAACCACAAGAGAACCCATAATTAATCTAATCGGAAATGCTCAACATAAGAGAACTTACGGAGCCTCACAGTATATACATAAAATATGGATCAGGGAAGATCAATACTGCGGAATAAACAAGGATTCATTCTATTTTCCATCACTATTTACACAATGACATATAATAGACATAATCCTCGTAAACAAAAGTTCATCCTATCTTCCATCAATAATGACATAATAGGCTTCAAACTTTTGTGATGTAAAAAGTTCATTCATTCTTTTATCAATACATGCATATCGACATACGAAAGACTTAACTTTTGACAAGGTATGGGACAATCATAGTTCACAGACGCAAACACACATATCCCATAACAAATTGCAATATATAAAACCATAAAGATTAATACTGCAAAAATCATATTCCAAACAATTTTTTAGAATTTAAACAAATAAACCTAAAAACATGAAGATGAAAGCGTTGGACATAGCTATGTGTAATCACAATCATGGCTATTCTAAACTCTAGTTATTCTTCTAAAAAAAACAAGAAAAGAAATTCTCATCTGAAGATTTACTAGGCAAACTTTAAATTACTCATCATCTTCATTATCGGAATCACTCCAAGATACTTGAATCATGTTCAATTATTCCTTGACCTCGGGAAACTTAGTTGCAACCAATGACAATTGTTCTTGTACGCACTTCACCCTTGAATTTACCTTACACACACCCTTGTGAATTTTTTGAAGAAGACTCAAGGTGGTAGGGTCACAATCATCAAGGGAAACATATATTTGTCTTTTGCACACATTCTCCCTTATACGTTTGAAAGTACATGGACGAACCGGTTTGGGAACCCCAAGAGAATTTCCAATTGAATCAACACCACGTTCACGGCAAATTTGACCAATCAAGCAAGTGTAACCTAACTTCTTGTTGGGTGAAGTCATCCAAATCATTTGAGAAATGATGAAATCACAAATATCGAGACTTGGAACACCCAATTCAAGGAAATAGACCAATTCCGCAAACTCGCAACTCCATCGATAATTCTCAATTATGGAGGGACAAAGATTAGAGATACCAAGTTTACCGAAAGCCATCAAAGCAACACTAATAACATTAGTAGGAAACTTCCCTTGATTCCAAGCCACCTTCTTACCGTAAAGGCCAAGAGAGATGTCCTCACGCAATTGTCGTTCATCACTTGGTCTAGGTAGACGAACATTTCCCAATGGAATTTTGGTAATCTTCGAAATCAACTCTCTATTAACAAGAAATCTTTCTCTATTTATCATGGTTTTGAATTCCATTTTTAAGATCAACATCATGAATATTGGCATAGAAAATTCTTGTGAGAGTATCAAATCCTTGACCAATACCATCAAAGATGTTTCCAAGATTGAATTTTTCAAAGAAAACTAAATCTTCTTTATGTCCACTAGAAGAATCCAATTTCTATTCTAAAATAAATAAAACCCATAGATGAAATCCTTTCAAAAACATTAGCACAAGAATCATTGACAAATATAATTCTAATAGAATTTGATCTAAAGGAAGATTCATGCTAGAGGAACCCAAACTTTTTGAAGTTCTTTTTGAACCCTTGAAATTCATCATGAGATGTAGAAATTGGTGTTGATGGTGGTTTTTATCTTAGGGTTAAAATCGTAAAACCTTGCATCTGATGTGACGTCACTCTGTAAGGAAACAGAGCCATGAGTGTTAACCTCTCTATTGGCATATTTATTGAGCCGTTCAATATATTTACATGAAATTTATCCAGACTGGCGCATGTAGCAACCATCCCAGGTGTTCTATAAATTTCGGCGCATTGCCCATATTCACTTAATATAAGTTTCTTTGAATACTTTCTATGATATGTTCCCTGGCTGAACCCTTAAGGTTGGTATGGCATGACAATTTTTGTTCACTCGCAGCAGAGTAGCACGAATTTCCAAATATCAAGGATAAGGTCTTTGCATAAGGTATTCAATCAGAAAGCATCCGCTTCTCGGCAATGAACTTAAAAGAACTCTGTGTCAACATATAGAATTCAATCGATTACCCCGGCTAACTTGCAAAAGTTAGGGTTTTGAGCCTTGCGCAGTATATCAGGCCTTGCTTGTCGAAATTTAAGCCTAGGTGTTTATGGGTGAAAACTATTCCTGCCGGATTTGGTAAGTTGGGGTGTGTGGATGAGGAATGAATCTAAACCCTAAACAAATGCACTGCGCGGTGAGTGCTTGTAGATTCAGAAATCAACTGTGCAAGTCCGGCCTAAACCAAGAAATGGCCGTTCCCGGACTTGTTTCGGTCACAAAGTGAAGGAGATGGGGTTGATCTTAGGGAGGGAAGCGAAGAAGGTGTTGAGATTGTGAAGGTGTTGGCTTGCTTATGACTTGTAACAGAAAGGTGAGCAGGCTTACGATTGATGCAAGCAGGCTCTGGGTGTTTGAATACGTTTTGTATTAACACTTGGTTTCTGTCTCTTCTGGACTTGTGTTGTTTTTTCTCCTGTCTTGAAAATAGGGAGGAGAACCTATTTATACAAGTCATTTGAGCCTTATTCACGTCTCTCGTAGGAAGTGGAGGAAGTGGAGTGATGGAGTAGTGGAGGTGTGTATTGGTGTTACACGACCAGTCTTGCCCACTTCTCCTGTCATATCTAACCGTCCATGACTTCTCGACACGTTCTTGTGATGGCGCGTTGCACGCCGTGCACGCTATAAACCGCCAGACCAATACCCCAGTATGTATCCCCAGTTTGTGACATGATTGATGTCTCGAGTGTGGATCGTGGGACCCACAAAAGGTAGCATGTAATGCTAAATTGAATAACTGCGTTATTCAGGAAGTTGATACTTGTGAAGTATCATGTGTATTTTATGCAGGTACTGCATCATGGTGTGGTAAAGTGACGGGTGGTGATCACCATGACGCCTCACTGACCAATTAACTCCCCGACTGTGGTTGTATAACCAAGCCGGTGAAGTTGGACTGGATGAGATGATCTTTGAGACACTCATATGCGATCGTTGATGGAATTAGGGTTTTGAAGAGGTGCGCAGGCATCATTATTGACTTGGTTGAATCCAAGCTTGGGAGACGATTTTGGCCGGGCCGATCGTACATGCGTAGACAAACATGACGGTGTAGGCGCCCATACCCCATTACCTCACGAAAGTATGATCCGGGCCACTCAATTCGTCCAGGGTGAAGTTGAGTGGTCGAGATCAATTTGTGACAGTAAAATTAGTGCCGCAAGAGCCGCACATCACACCATCTTCGGGCGCGCGTTCCAAGACAACCAATTCTTGGTCGGTCTTGGCCGATCGGTCTGGGAGTGTAGGTGGTAGGTGGTGTTCACGCCTATACCGATCGTCCCATGAAAACGTGATCTAAGCCACTCAAATCGTCCGGTGAAGTTGAGTGGTCGAGATCGATTTGCAATTTGGGAAGTGTGACCACGCAAGTTTGGACGCGTTTTGGGATAGCCGGGCATGATATGCCTTGGCCGATGGGTGAGGGGATAGACGGGCCCACGGTGGTCATGCTTTGGTATGACCGGACACGCTTAATCTAATCTGGGATCCTCCATTCGTGCGGAGAAGATGGACGCTCGTGATGCTCAAAACCCTAATTTTGGGTTTCACGGCCGTGCGTCATGCTCTGTTCGGCGCACGAATTTGGGATGACCAACCATGGTTGGTCCCGACCGATTGGTCAGTACGTAAGTGCCCCATGGTGAATGTGTTGACATGCTCGGGGCCCTTTGAATCTACATTTATGCCCTCCATCTATACCTGCGAAGATGGATGGTTGAGACCTGTTTTGCGACACATGTAATATGCCGCAAACCCTAATTTAGGGTTTTCCGTCCATACGCTCTGGTTTGGACGTTTTTGGCAAGCTATGCCAATATTTTGGGAGGCCGACCATGCGGGGGTCTGCGTTGGTTCGGCGCAGTGAATATTCCATACACCGCTTGGGGGTTATGGAATTGATCCGGGCCATCCAATCACGCCGGTGAGGTTGGATGAACGAGATCATATCCGGATCGATACGGACGGTCAGGATGCTCAATCGGGCTAGTATAACACACCGAGAGTTCTCAATCGGGCTAGTATAACACACCGAGAGTTGCAACCTATATGGGTATTTCGTACATGCTTTCATTATAATGCTTGGAGGTTCGTGTTGCTCTGGCTGAGAGCAACACTCGCCGTCATGCCGCACCGATAATGAGTACAGAAATACAAGGTGCTCACGCATTAATTAATAATGCTTTAAATTCACGGTGGTATATGGGATTGTTGCTACATGCTCCAACCGGATGAATTTCATGTATTCTGAGAATGGGATTGTTGCCACATGCTCCATTCTAGGTGAATTAGTAAAGTGAAGGAGTATCCAACACTCATTAATGGCTTTATCTTTTACAAGATGTCAGCGCATGATTTTCTGGTTTTTTACAATTTTAACCTTAAATGAAAATCCACCATCAACACTAGGCAAACTAGGTAATTAATCCGCCATGGATTAGTAGACGCAAAATATTTCCCAGAATCAGAAAATAGGGAGCCGCGGGATAGGAGTAGCAAAAGGGAGGCGTGGCCATGCCTTAGGCCAGCCAGCGCCATTTGCCATTGGCCACGCCCCATCCTAAACCGGCCATATTTCCCTCGACCAATCAGGTCGCCTTAAACTCGCCACGCGCACATAAGTTGTGGCTGGGACCATACTTGTCGACCCCTTTTTCCATCGACCAATCAGGTCACTCTAAAGACGCCACACTCACGCCAGAAGTGTATCCATGCCCATGCTTGGCCGGCCCCTCTCCTTCTTTTCTACCAATTAGGTCACTTTAAATGCGCCACGAGCATTAGAGGTGCGGTCGCGCCTCATGTTTGGCCGACCCCTTTTCTTGACCAATCAAGTCGCTCTAAACCGCCACCATATATTAAAGGCCAAACGCACCCTGCCGCGCCACCATACAAACTGGCAAGCCAAACGCGCCCTGCCACAACAACATATTAATCGGCATGCCAACATGCCACGGCCAAGCCCTAACTTTGGCCACGGCGCCAAAACCTAGCCTTGGCCACGCTGCCAAGCCCTAACTTTGGCCACAACGCCAAAACCTAGCCTTGGCCATGCCGCCAAGCCCTAACTTTGGCCACGACACCAAAACCTAGCCTTGGCCACGCCGCCAAGCCCTAGCTTTGGCCATGGCGCCAAATTCAAGCCTTGGCCACGCACTAATTAGGGTTTCAACATGCCAAACCCTTATTTTGGCAAAATTGCTACGCCAACCAAGCCAAATAACGTTTCCCAGAGCGTTGGGATCGATGTGGCAACATGGCCAATATTTTCAGAGCCATATTTGGGTCTAACACCAATATGCCAAAATAGGCGCCACGGGCTACGCCGCGGCATGCCGCTATGCCATGAAGCTACGCCGGGCGCCACTATGCTAATGGCGCCACTTTGCTACATAAAAAGATATGGTCATAATCAACGGCTACCCTTCTTCATGAGATGCAATCTCAGCCATCCAAGTTCGCCACTGAACTGACGGACTTGCGGCAAGTTCCAGGAAACCATCTAGTGGCCATGGTTATGCCAGGCGCCACTTACACCACCGTGCCACTGGCATGCACGAGGTATGCCAGTCATGCTGCAATGCCATTGACGTACGCCAAAAACGCCACTGTGACATTATCAGGCGCCAACAGAAGGTAGTCATAATCAACGGCTACCATTCTTCATGAGATGCAATCTCAGCCATTCAAGTTCGCCACCAAACTGACGGACTTGTGGTAAGTTTTAGGCGGCCGGCCAAGGCAAGCCTAATAGAATCATACGCTATTTTCCTATGGCAAGTCTCTTGACTTTGACTTGCCACACATAGCAACCTGCTACACATTTTCCACGAAAACACTCGAGACATCAAACATGTCACAAACTGGGGGATACTCATGAGGGTATTGGTCTGGCGGTTTACAACGTGCGGCGTGCAATACGCCCGTTATAAGAAAGTGTCATGAAGTGGGATAATTAGTGGTGAGCAAAATATGTGTTGGAAGCTTTTTGCTCTAGCTACGTTCATCATTATTCTTAACGAGTTTAGTTGGAAACAATTTATTTGTTGAAAACTAAATAATAAGTCAAAAGATAATCATGTGGAAATTGCCTTGAAACATCTTACATGATTTGTGTGAGACAATCAATTGATATCGACTCGGAAAGTTTCGTATTGATCATTCGATCACTTGAAAACTATTTATAAGCTAATAGTTTGTGTGAGACAACTATTGTCATCTTCTAAGGATGTTTCAATGATTGAAATGGGAATTTAGAACAAAAACCTTTGTCTGGATACATCACAAGACGCGCGTACCTAGTATGAAAACTGCTTTGGTATGATTGTGTCGGGGAACCTTGTTTGCATACCGGTATGCAGAACAGTTCTACCCGAGTTAGGTCCTGGACGGTTTGTTTGCAAACCCGTTTGCAAACGGCTGGACAAGACCAAAGTACGGAACTATAGTTTGCGTACCAGTTTAAGGATAGTTACTTAGCTCTGTCTCCGCTAGGCATGTCCTTCGCGCATGATTGAGCTTTGGGTGTATCCGCTCTCCTGTGAGTGTGGACGTGACAAAAGTCCCCATGTGTAATTATCCTGAGCTTATTTTCTCATGGAAGATGTGCTTCCAGTGCATTCGCTGGTAAGGCGGAGTCTGCGTTTAAACTTCTAAACTGAAGGAGGCTTCGGTCCCCCAAGTGTAGCTTACTTTGGTTGTACCTCCTTGAATCCATGCCTCGTGATTTGATACAAGCTTATTGTACTTTCCCTGGATGGGATGCTTGGAACATCACATGGACGAAATATTCTTTGTAGTGGTTGTTGCTATGGTGAAGCTCTGGCTAGTATCAACAAACGAGCGGCGGCGGTTCTTGGCGAAATTGTGATCGTAAGAGACTTGGCTGGTTGCGATCATAATCCTTGACATGGAGGATTAGCGGCTATGGGAACGAACCTTGGAAGGAAGGAGTGGCGGCTTTCGGAGAGAACGTTGAAGCGGCTTCTAGAGCGACGTTTAGCGGAGTGGCTACGGAGGCGAAACGTTGAAGCGGAGCGCCTCGGAGCGAAAAGTTAGGCGGGAGGCTTGAGAGAACGTTGAGCGGAGGCTCGGAGAGAACGTTGAAGCGACGGCCTGGAGAGAACATTGAAGCGGTACACTGGGAGCAAAGGTCGAAGCGCTAACACAACACGGTTGAGGGCTGGAAATATATCTCGCCGCGGCACCTTAGAGAAATAAAGAATCTCACACACATGCTCCATCATAGATTACATGGTTTTGTGAACAAAGTCCCAGAAAGTATTAATGCACAACTCTACCAATTGATGTTCAGTCACATTTGGTTTATGACAATCTAACGCCCGAATTTTGAATCCCTTGACTAATCATTTGGTTGTTCATTGTTTCACTCCTATTGAGTTGTGGCCATGTCTCGTATGAGCCTTAGCAAGAACTTCTTGTCTTTCCATTAAATCGCAATGGTAATAGGGGGTTGGCTTTCCTCTAGCCCCTCCTGGTCCCTCGTCCGATGGTGGAGTGATGAAGCTCCGGTGACAACGGGAGCGTCACACTTGAAGAAATAATGGGGGTGGCGGCAGCGGCTCTGGCTCTGGTGATCGAAGGTGTAACACCTGAGGGAACGTTTCCTACGCCGCTGGTGTTGGTGGTAGAGTCTGCAGCGCCGCGGGTGTTGATCATGCTGACAGGTGGTACATTGATGTCACTGGAAGGAATGTTGATATCAAGGGCGTTTTCACCGCCGGTGGCATCAAGGTTTGTTGCTGACCCGGACCTGAGCTCTACCATCTTGAAATTGGGATTGAAAAATGAAATTGGAAATTGGTATTGTAACCGAGAGATTAATCTCCCACCGTGGTAGCCAATTGTTTGTGGGTAAAAACTGATTCTGTTGGTTTTGGTAAATTTGGGTGTGTTGATGAGAAACGAATCCAAACCCCCAAACAAATGCACTGCACGGGAGTACTTTAGATTCGAGAGATCAATATGTATAATCCTGGCCTAAACTAAGAAATGGCAGTTCTAGTCTTGCTTCGGTCACAAAGTGAAGGAGAAGGGTTGATCTTAGGGGGAAGCGAAAGAAGGTGTTGAGATCGAGTGGTTAACTATGAAGGTGTGGCTATTTTATGACTTGTATCGAGAATATGGAACCGGCTTGCGGAATGTAAGCTATCGGTTCTTTGGTTTTGAATCTTGTGTTGATAACACTTCTTGTGTTGTTGTTAACCAAAATTGTTGTTGTTTTGTCGAAAATAGGTAAAACCTATTTATACAAGTCATATTGAACACACCCTGATCTCGTAGAAAGTAGGAGTGATTGAGTGATGGAGAAGTGGGGTTATGTGTAACTGTCAGAAACCACGTTCCCACTATGGAGGAAACTGGTTAGTTTATACCCACTACTTCTTACCGCCACTAACTGCCCTTCTTTCTGACACTTTCTTATAATGGGCGTGTTGCACGCGGCACGCTGTAAACTGCCAGACCAATACCATGATGAGCATCCCCCAGTTTGTGACATGTTTAATGTCTAGAGTGTTTTCATGGAAAACATGTAGCGGATTGCTATGTGTGGCAAGTCAAAGTCGTGAGACTTGCAACAGAGAATAACACGTGATTTTATTTGGCTTGTCTTAGTTGGTCGCCCAAAACTTGCCACGGTCTGTCAATCAGTGTGGAAAATTTGGGCAATTTGAGATCGTAACTCATGAGAAAGGGTGGCCATTGATTATGGCCACATTATGTTGGTGCCTGATGGTAGCACAGTGGCGTCATTGGCACATGCCAATGGTGTAGTGGCATAGTGGCGCCTGGCGTAGCCACGCACTATTTTGGCATATTGGTGTTAGACCCAAATATGGCTCAAGCAACATTGGCCCTGTTTTATATCGGACTTAAGGCCTTAGGAGAATTACTTGACCTAGTTGGCGTTGCAACTTTAGCTAAATTAGGGTTTGGCAAATCGAAACCCTAATTAGCGCTGTAATGGCATGGCCGCGACTGCACGTGGCGCTTTATGCAATCGTTGTCATTGCCACATTAAAGGAATTATGGCAGGCCATTATATGGTAATAACCACAGGCGCAAGGATGGCCTTGGGTGATTATAGAATGGCGCCGTTTTTAGGGTTTGGCGGGTCCCACATGGCTCGTGGCATGTTGTGGGGCCAAAGTGGCGTAATTGGGCCATGACTGGAAATTAGGGTTTCGACTAATGCCACTAAGGCAGAGCCGTGTTTGGAATATCCTAATTGGAATATGTTATGGCATTTGGCCACGAACAAGAAGTGGGTTAGCACGTTAGCGCGCTATTCATGGTACGTTGCCACGTTCGGCATGCTTCTGTGGCAAAGTGGCATGTTTGGCATGCCAATTAGCGTTTTGGCGAGGCATGGAATGTTCCGCATGTCACTAGTATGCCGGAGCGGAATGGCACGTTTGGCATGCCAATTAGTGTATTGGCGCGACTTTGGAAAGCCAATTTGGCATTGTGACCATCTGGCGCAACTTTGCCTCTTTTGATACTGTGGCAGTTTTAGAGCGACCTGATTGGTCGATTAAAAAGAGGGGCCGGCCAAGCATGGGTGTGGCCACACTTCTAGTGTGCATGTGGCGGATTTAAAGCGACCAGATTGGTCGATGGGAAATAGGGCCGTCAAGTATGGGCCTAGCCACAACTCATGTGTGTGTGGCGGGTTTATGGCGACCTGATTGGTCGACCGGAAATAGGGTCCGGTTCGAGTAGCATGGGGTGTGGCCACTTGCAAGTGGCGCCGACTGGCCTATGGCATTGCCACACCTCCCTTTGTTGTTGCTCCTATTCTGCAACTCCTTTTATTCCTTGTTTTATGATTGTGGGTAGGATTTTGCACCTATTAATCCATGGCGGATTAATTGCCTAGTTCGCCTAGGCTTAGTTTCGACAAGCGAGGTCTAATATACTGCGCAGGGCACAAAACCCTAATTTTGTAAATTAGTTAGTGTTATATCTGAGTCTTGTGAATTATCACAAAATTGATTGAATTCTATGTGTTGACACATAGTTCTTTAAGTTTATTGCCAGAGAGCAGATATGCTTTCCGATTGAATACTTTTATCTAAGGACCTCAACCTTGATACTTGGAAATTCGTGCTACTTTCTTTGTGAGTGAACAAAAATTGTCATGCCATACCAATATTAAGGGTTCACTCGGGAACATAGCACAAAAAAGTATTCGGTGGTTCTTATATTAATGAATAATATAGGCGAGGAGACTCAAATTTACGTAACATATGGGATTGTTGCTACATGCATGCACCATTAAAGGTAAATTTCATGTGAATATATTGAATTGCTCAATAAATGCGCGGTGAAGAGGTTGAACACTCATCACTATTACATGGCTCCGTCTCTTTGCGTAGTGATGACATATTAAATGCGTGAAATTTACAACTTTAACCCCTGAACTAAAAACCACCATCAACACCTTCGTTCACCGCTATCCTTTTCCATTCGGGTTCTCACATCATCTCTCTCCATGCTTTGGTTATGCGTGTAGCTAAGAGATTTGTGCATTTAATGCTGATTAGATATGTTATCTACCTCATCCCCGCCAGCCGCGCCTCTCTCTAGACTAGGCTTTACTTTTACCATCTAGACTGCCGAGGTATCCTTCTTGGAACAAGATAAAGCAGATCATGAAGGTGTCTTCTGCTACTCGGGTTTCTCTATACTTTTTGAGGATATACGGTTGGTTATCTTAAATGACCACTAAAACCGCGACACGTGCTCCACGAGAATATTGGTATTCACACTTGTAATACATTTTTATGAAGAACCTAGGTTATAGAGGACAATTATGGTTTACAACTAGGACACATGAGTGGGGATTGAAAAGGCATGTTGCAAGTGTCTCTCTATTTATACATTTTCACTAGTTCTAGGTAGATCTCAATTCAAGCTAAGATAGCTTGAGATCCAAGTGAAGACTTTCCCAATTTAGATGAAATTCTTATTAGAATTCATATAAGCATGTGAAAAATTCACCTTGAAATTACAAAAAAAAAAAATGAATTATGGTCGAGTTATGGAACCGTGCTCAATAATACTCAAGACAAAACAATGATCCACAAACCCAAAGTGATTTTTTGAATAAAGTTGTTTTAGAAGTGTCTATAAAAGTTGTAACAAAAGCTAAACATAGTCATATGAAACAAGTTCGTGACCTTCTCGCTAAAGTGGAACCATATCGTTGCAAATTGCCGGTTTGTGAAGTCATCCCCTAAGGGTTTTCAAACCTGACGTTTAAGTCGGTCCAAGGGGTTTGTAACCTACCTTATTCCGTTACTGGATGTTAAGAGTTCGCAAAACCTGGTTTACAGCCTCTACGATGCGAAATTCAACCGACTTAGGTATTTCATACAAGTATGTATACCTTACGTTTCAAGTAGATCTAAATTTCTCATAATTAAATTAGAAACATTCCCCAATAGCGATAGACATTTTGCACTTGCTTCTTAAGCAATTTCCAAATGGTCAAATTGGAATAGAAATACCTTGTGAACAATAAATTTGCTTGCATTTACCTAAGATTGCTAAGGATCTACAGAACATCCATTGCTTGAATCATATTCGAGAGTTTAACCAAGACAAGCTTGAACTCGAAATTTTCATTTGTAATATTAAATATATTAAAACCATAACATAGTTTTATAAGATAGAATGGTAAATGACATGAGTAAATAGGATGGGTCATTCTTCACATACCTCTTTGTTGATGAAGTTCTCTTAAATGTCTTTGTTTGTTCTTGAGTCTTTAATCATTGAGGTTATTAGGTGATATACGATTTAAACCATACTTTTGTATATGGGGAAAAGCGATTATTTGGTTTTTACGGAATTGAGAGATAAATAGCCTTACGGAGGAGACTCAGCGAAGCGGCCCGAAATGCTTAACCTCACTGAAATGCCTTGCAAGAAGAAGTCTTTGAATTAGGAACATCGATCTGTAGTACTCGACTAAACCAAGACAATAGCCGTTTCAGGAGTAAATTAGGTCACAAAGGAGAAGGCGAATTCCGATTAAGCAGGAGGAAGGCGAAATATGTGAGATCAATGGTGATCGAAGATTGTAGGTGTGTTGTGTATTACAGAAAATGATCAGTTCTGAATGATTGAATTTTATTCTGTTGAAGTTGGATTGTTAATCTAAGTGTTGTACATTTAGCGTGAGATTATCCTGTTATAATCATGATTGAGACTTATTTATATTGTTGGAATT